>PVIU01008492.1:0-82871 GCA_004026605.1 Ondatra zibethicus
CCTCCCTCCCTCCTTCCCTCCTTTTCTTCTTTCTTTTTCTACTCCTTTTTGTTTTGTTTTTGTTTTGACAGGGTTTCTCTGTGTAGTTTTGGTGCCTGTCCTGGAACTCGCTCTTGTAGACCAGGCTGGTCTCGAACTCACAGAGATCCACCTGCCTCTGCCTCCTGAGTGCTGGGATTAAAGGCGTGCGCCACCACCACCCAGTTTATTCCTTTTTTTTTTTATTTTAATTTTGGGACACGTGGGTCTTGAACTTGGTCTGCATTTTAAGAAGGGAACAGCCTTGAAGTTCTGATCCTTCAACCTCTGCCTGCTTCATGCTGTGATTACAGGGCATGCGCCTCGACTCTGGCATAGTGTGATGCTGAGGAGTAAACCCAAGGCTTTGCATGCCAGGCAAACGTTCTACCATCTGAGCTATCTTTAAAAATGAATTTATTATAATAGCTAGGTTTTGTTTTTTTTCTTGACATAGGAGCTCACTTTTTATCCTAGGCTAGCCTTGAACTGGAGGCAGTCCCTCCCTCCTCAGGATCCTGAGTTCATACCTCATAATTTCTGAGTGGAATTATGGGTGTGAGCAGCCTCACCCAGCGAGTTAACTAATTTTTAAATGTAGGTTATTTATTGAACAATTAATGCCCATACTCAAAGGATTTCTGGTGTTTAAATGACTGTGACAGGTGCTGGTGGGAGAAGGGGGGGCGGAAGGGGCACTGGTTAGCTCCTCGGCTCCCACTTGAGTTCTTTCCCACTCTGTGGGCCTCAGTCGCTGTGCCTGGAGAGTGGGGGGAGGGGTGGGGATGCGTTTCTTCTGCTGGTTTCTGTCCCCCGAGTGTTCGTACTTTGGGGCTGTGGATGCTCTAGAACTAGGTTCACTGTTTACAGACTGTTACTAAATCTGTATGGGTTTCTAGATGCTTCCCCATTTCAGAGAAATGAGCAGAGGCACCACATGGGAGGTGCTCCCCCTTGAATGAAGCACCGCCTAGACGTACATCACTCTATTTGATCCCACGGTTCAGGCATGCTTCCCCTGCACTGTTTTAGCAAGTCCCGCCAATGCTTCTGTTTTCCTTTTTGTTTTTTTTTTAAAGTTACTTCACCGTGAATATGAGGCAATAATAAGGATAAACTTCTGGAAGCACACTGGGGGAGGGGCAGCAAGTAGGACCCTGAAAGTAATCTAGCTGTTTCTCTGGGCTTTCCTGTGTGTCTGTCTCAGTAGGCTACTTTTGTCTTCACTTCCCATCTGTCTCCTTTTCTCCAGAGAAGAGACTTTCTGCTTCACGTGCCCACTGTGACCGTCTCCATCCCTTAGCGCTGGTCGCACACCTCCTAGTACACACACACGTGTTGGTGCGTGCCGAGGAAATGTTCGTGGTGAATGCTTGTGTTGCATGGAATGTTAATTTATTCAGCACAAAACAGCAGATGCTTGCGACTCTGCCTGCTGCTGTCTGTCCTTCTGTGAGAAGTGATTTCTTGCCCTGCGCCTCGCAGGAACCACCCTTGCGTGGTTGTCTGGTCCTGCTTTGATCAGGAGCCACCACGTATTTGGTGCTTAGCTGTACCGCACAAATGACAGCTGTCTGAAACTGCGACTTTAGACTGTCCAGGCTCCCTAGCTGGGAGCCTCAGCGTGGAAGTAACGACGAGGGAGTCTCGCTGAGATCCACAGGCGCTCTTTTCGGCTCTGCGCTGTTTGGACTCACGTTGGTTTGGCCCACGCCACGCGGAGCAGACACAATGAGGCTGGTCTTTCATCACAGAGGCAGCACACTGTGTATTGTTCTGTTTGGGGTTTGTTTTCCTTTGGCCAGCGAGCAGGAGCCGCCCATTTTCCAAGCTGTAGTAACACCCCTGGAGGCTGGCCTTCTCGGCCATGCCTTCCCACCCCTCAGGGTCTGCACGTCCAGCCAGTAAAGCTGACCCTTCGTGCCTGGGAAACCGGCTTCCTTTCCGTCCTCTGGCCAGTGGTGTGTGTGCCTGTTCCTCAAGCAGCAGGGGACTCTCAGCTGTCCCTGCTGCAGGCTTTCTGACCACTGTTCTGGGTGGAGAATGCAGGCTGATAAGTGCAGGACGAGTGGTAGAAATGACAAGAAGGAGCTGGTCATTGAGTCCCCCCTGCAGTACAAGGATCCAGCCCAGGGAGACGTGGAGGCGGAGAGCTCGGTGCTGGTAAGAACCTGGGCCCCACTCAGGACTGTGGCTGTGAGCGAACGAACCTGCCGATTCTTGCCCGGCTCTGACTTTCTGACTTGCTCCGCCTGTCTCTGGAGAGCTCTTCTCTCTCTCTCTTTCCTTCTAGGCTGACCTAAAGCCCACTCCCATTCTTCCTGGGTGAGGAAGCAAATGTTGATGTTCGTGGGTAAACAGGTTTCCAGGAGGTAACTTTGCATAAAACAATTTGGTATTGTTTAAAATTTTGTCACACGTAGTTGCAACAATTTTTCAGAAATAAACCCAACCAGGAACATTTTAATAGCAACCTGGGAGTTGGAAAGAAAGCGCCTTGTAAAATTAACCCTTTTTGTGCATTACCTCTTTACTTGGGTGAGAAAACAAAGCAGGTGCTGAGGGCTTTAAGACTGCTTGCATTCTCTGCCCCTCACTTGGGTTTTTTAATTCCGGAGTTTACTTTGAACAAAGTCAAAGAATCTCAGCTGTGAGGCAGCTGACAGAAAAGCTGATGTTTCAACATGAGCTAAATTCACAGCAGTTTGAACAAAGTCAAGTGCCGAGGTCGGCTCTGGGAGGGAGGATGTGAAAAGTGCTTGCGTTGTTGGCTGTCTGTGAGTAGGCTGTGCTTCCCTTTGGAATTTCTTTAGTACAATAAAGGCATATAATTTTTTAAGCAAGCTGCAGAAACCACCAGCATCTCTGAAGAAGGGACAATCACGCCTTTCACACGATCTGTTAAAGGGATTGTCATGCTGGTGCTTAGCTTTTCTAAGTAGCCTTTTTTTTTTTTTTTTTTTTTATACTTTTGCCTAAACGTGGATGTTTGGTTGCGGCTGCTGTAGTACTATAGTGTTTGGTTTCTGATTAATAGCCGTGAGAATGGAAACTTAAACTTTCCAAGAGCAAACCTGACATGAACAGATCGCTTTCCCTTGTGACGGAGGAGGTTGCCTGTTATTGGCACTGCCTTCAGAATGGCTCTGCTCATCCTAGGCTGGGTCAGTCAAGGAAGCTGACCCCCCGCCTCCCGGCATATGATGTTTTGAAGCAGTTGTATGTTCATTATCTTAGATCTTTCTTCTAGCCCCACCGCTTGGGTCACCTGTGTGCCTCCTAGAGTAAACAGTGTGTGGAAGTTGGAGGAAGTTGTGTGGTTTGGGTTCCCCAGAGAATATCCTTAAGTGTGTTCTGTCGGGGTTCTCCTGGTGTCCAGAATTAGCTGTGCAGACGGTTGAGCGGCTTATAGCGATGTTGCGCCTTTTTTCTTAAATAACATAAAAGTGACTTTTAAAACACTGGCTTCTCTTTCTGGTGTTCAGTTTCCCCCCACACTGCTCATGCTGTTATGCTGTAGTTATTTATTTAGCGTACATCTCCCTCCACACAGTCCCACAGGGAAGAGCAAAAGACAAAGCTGGGCCAGCTACAGCTGTACATGGGGAAATACTCCTTGGGGCGTGGAAACTTCTGGTCCCGGGGAACGGTCCAGTTCCATGCACCTGCAGAGAGGTGTATGGAGCTCAGAGGAAACCGATACAGTAGACACCTTTCTTATCTGCAGGAGTTTCCCTTCCACACAAGATAAGAGGGGACATTAGAAGCCAGGATATGGGGGGGGGGGAAGGCACAGTCCCAGGCAGATCGCCCTGCTTGGGAAGAGAGCGGCCCACAGCAAAGCAGAGCTCAGCAGGCTGCTGGGGGCACAGCTTATTCTCAGGGGAGCACTCTGGAGTGTGCAGCCACAAGATCAGTTTGTCGGGGTGCTAATCCTTAGTTGAGCCCCAGTAGCCCCTTTACTTGTTGAGGGTCCCTAAGCCCTCAACAAGTGAACTATATGAAGAGATGTTTAACTACAGGGAACATAGTTCATTTAGGAAGTAACATTTAGTTATTATCATTATTTATTATGATTTAATTGTTGTTTAGTATTATGTAAAATGTATCAGTAGTCTCTAGGAGAAAATAATAAACATTTAGAAGGGACAGCTGATAGTTAACAGGGAATGTAAACAGAACGCTCCCATCCCTGGGGCAGGCTCCCGTCAAAGCCTCCTGTGTGCAAGGCCCCAAATGCTCTGCTCCTCAGCCTCACCGAAGCCCTGAAATGTTAGTTACGTGAGAAAGAAGAGCTGCTTGTCCTGCTCTTTGATTTGTTCGCGTACTTCCTGGCTTGTCCTGCGCGTGTCAAAGCACAACTCCTATACATCTGTCTGCTTTGGAAAGTGAACGAGTAAAACATTTCTGAGGTGCTTTTCTCCCTGAACACATCAAGAACCATGCGTGGATTTATGTGTGTTTATGAGTGTGTGTGTGTGCGCGCGCACGTGTGCGCCTGTCAGATATTGAGCTCATGTCTCGTCCCTCAGGTGTAAGGAGCTTCAGCTCCTGTCTGCATCTCATCCCCTGCCTTTGTAAGAACACACGGCTACACCTGCCTCTAGTACGTGGGTCTGGGGATCAGATTGAGGTCCTCAGGCTTGCTTGGGGAGCACTTAGCTGACAGCTATCTCCCCGCACACAGACAGAGGCCTTATTTTTAATGGTTATGTAACATTCCTTTTACATTTCTGCTTTAATGAGTTTGTGAATGTACTGGTGTGTGTGTGTGTGTGTGTGTATGTGTGTGTGTGTGTGTGTGATTGTGTGTGTGTGTGTGTGTGTTTTAAAGTGCTTTCTGCAAACCTACGTATCCTGTAAACTATTAGAAGTTTCACCTGCCCTGTGCTTGGCAGCGGTGTTTGCATTTCCTTGGGCCTGGCGTGTTTAGGGTTTCCCTGAGCAGTGTTTGTTTTCACAGGGCTAGGAAGGGCATTGGTGGGGTGGTGGTTTTGTTTTTAGATAGGGCTTTAACTTCCAGAGCATTCTGTCACTTTTCCCACCGAGCGTGGCTGTGACTGCAGGCGCAGGCTGCCACACCGGGCTGGAAAGTCAGATTTTTGCTTGTTTTGTGCTGTTTTAGTTTGGTTTGGGTTTTCAAGACAGGGTTTCTCCGTGTGTATCCCTGGCTGTCCTGAAACTCGCTTTGTAGACCAGGCTGGCCTCGAACACACAGAGATCCACCTGCCTCTGCCTCCCGAGTGCTGGGATTAGAGGTCTGGGCCACCCACCGTTATCCAAGAACAGCTTCTGTCTGGATAGCGTAAAGCTACAGAGGCGAAAGGGCTCAGCTTACGGGTCATCTTGTCTCTCCGTGGTAGCAGAAGATGAAGGAGGCCGGTGTGCCTGTCCACTCAACTTACTGCCCAGTCAACTGATAGTGACTCTGTGGCCATGGATGATGCGTGGGGAGAGCCCTCAGTATTCTTGCTGTCTGTGTATTGTCTGTTCACGGCGAGCGAGCTCCACTCCGCCCTCCAAACTTTAAGGTGTGGTTGGTTCTTGGGAAGACCTTATTCTAATGGTTGCTTTCCAGCCCTCTGGAGGAAAAGGGTGTGGTGTTCCCAGAGTTCTAGATCAGTGGAGTTTCCGTGTTGGGTATTTTTGTGAGGCAGGTAGGGCCTGTAACGCTGGTCTTGGTTGGAGAGTTTTGGCAGTTGGAAGATGCCAGGACAGGGAAGAACTTCTCCATGCAAAGGGACTCACATTTCCACAGACGTTGTTTGGTTCTTATTGTTGAGGAACTTACAGGCATCGACAGATGAATTTGAGTTCTGACTGGAATGTTTGCAGTCACTTGTGTTCACTGAGCAGAGAGTTAGCCACCTTTGTGCCCCTTGAAGAGAGGACCCGAGAGGACTCAGCTTCGGTGGCCCCACCAGTGCGTCAGTCCCACAGACAGAGGGAGGAGGAGTTGAGGACTTGTTTTACTCTGAGTGAAGGAAGACCCAGGCCCTAAAGTGCAGGCCTCCGGGCAAGGATTTAATAGCCTGTGATCAGTACTCACACTGAGAAAGAGCTGCATGTGTATAGGGCTACCTTAGAAGGAAGGCTCACAGTTGTTATTATTTAATGAGTCATTTCTTTGTTGTCTGTGTTTCACTGGTGTGAGGTTTAGGAATGTTCCCACCACCTTTGTGTGATGACACATTTTCAGGTGACCAAATCAGGACATTTTCTTCCTGAGAGCTGTAGGCACTTCATTACTGTGCCCCCGTTTTTCTGTTTCATTTGCTCATTCATTAGTTCATTCGGCCGTGTAAGACCTAAGATCTACCAGGCTTGCTGGGGACACAGAGGCCTGCCCTTCTGGGGTATTAGCTTAGCAATGCTCTCGTGGTAGCCACAGTGTGTGTTAGTATCGCCCACCCTTTCCAAACACTAAACTCATCTCCAGCTGGAGGAAGGCCATGCTCTGGGTATTTTTCCCCCCAAGCTATAGGCTCTCCAGTAGGCACGGGGTTCTCACCGTTCCTGGAGATGTTTGCACAGGCAAGGCTCCCACTGCTGCACACTTGCTTTATTTGACTAATCTAGGAAGGAAACTTCATGGAGTGCGTTCGTTCCTAGAAAGGGCAGAGTGACTGTCCCACTGGTGTCCCCCACGGGCTTCCGCCACTCACTCTCATGCCAAGCTGCTTTGGGTTTCTTGCCTTGTAGAAAGGAAGGCCTGCTTCTCTGGTGTATTTCCTTTCTCCTGCCACGAAGTGCATGCAGGTTGATCAGTCCCTGTCTTATACAGCAAGGTGATGCTCCCCGACTTTTATTTTGGTGGAATAGTGAAAAAGTCAACCCCCTGCAGCACACCAGGCACTGTTAGATCAACCCCGGGAAACAGAGAGTCCTGGAGGTTCCTGCGCAGTGAGGAAACAGGCTCCCAGGGGCTTGGCAGCGGAATCTGCATCTGTAAGCTGCAGAGCCAGGGTGGCAGAGTCCTGGTCAGGTTTCCTGAGATCTGCACCTGTACACATGCATACACACGCACGGGCGCACATACTCTTACTGACAAAGACAAAGGTATTCACTCAAGCCTGCCACTGTGAAGGGAAAGGCAGATAAGAAAGGTCAAAAGCCCTTACTATAAACTTGAAAATTTAAGCTGGAGAGATGGTTCAGTGGCTGAGTGCTTGCTGATCTTACAGAACACTGAAGATCAGTCCCAGGACCCACATTGGGTGGCTCACAATTGCCTGTAACTCTAGCTCTAGAGAATCTGATACCGTCTTCCTTATGGGTACCCTCAACACATGCAGCATGTGCATACTTACACGTAAGCACACAAATCTTAACATGCATGCGCGCGCGCGCGCACACACACACACACACACACACACACACACACACACCATTTCTGAGCATTGGCAGTTTCATCTGTACAATGAGTGGTAGATGGTAAATTGCCTCTCAGACCAGACCAGGGCCGGGTCAGGACTAAGATTATGGATATTTAATTTTAAGCTTTATGCTTAGTTATGTAAAAAGTTTGGTTTGAAGGCTTGGGGGGCTTCCTAGTTAGGGTTACTGTTGCTGTGGTGAAATACCAGGACCAAAAGCAAGTTAGAAAGGGTTTATTTGGCTTATACTATCCCATCATAGTCTGTCACTGAGGAAGTCAGGACAGAAACTCATTCAGGGCAGGAACCTGGAGGCAGGAGCTGATGCAGAGGCCATGGAGGGTGCTGCTTACTGACTTGCCCCCAGGGCTTGCTCATCCTACTTTCTCCTAGAACTCAGGATCATCAGCCCAGGGATGGCACCACCTACCATGCTGGGCCCTCCTTTATCAGTCACTAATTAAGAAAAGGTCTTATGCTGGACAACGGTGGTGCACATCTTTAATCCCAGCACTTGGGAGGCAGAAACAGGTGGATCTCTGTGAGTTTGAGGCCAGTCCGATCTATAGAGAGCTACAGAGAAACCCTGTCTCAAACCCCTCCCCCTGAAAAAAAAAACACAAAAAGAAAGAAAGAAAATATATAGGGGAATTTTCTCAATTGAAGTTTTCTTTTTAAATGACTAGCTTGTGTCAAGATGACGTAAAACTAGCCAGCACGGCCACCATAGAATGGGGTAACATTCCATCACGGACAGTGTCTGAGTCAGCTGTTTGGAAATGCATGAAAGGGCAGCATAATTTGGGACAGTGGCTAGGAAGATATTAGAAGCCCCTTTTGGGCCTCCAGACTGCTTATGAAGGTAACTTTAGAACCAAGAAGGCCTGGACTGTATAGTTTTTACATAATTTTCTAGAAGCTTGCAATCCCCTGTAATGTGATAATAGTTCAGAATTTCTCCTAGAAAGGTGTTCTGAAGCCTAGAAAGCGTGTGGGCCTCTGACCAGCAGGGCCCCGAGGACCAGGCTTCCTGGATGGAAGCTGATCCCACAGTTCTGTGTCTAGCTGTCCTGGCTGTGGAGCAAGTTCCTCCCAGGGAAAGACGTATAGGAGCCCGGCTCTGGTGCTGAGGAGGCATGCGTGCATTTCTGTTTCAGAACAGTTCAGTGGAGGTAGGAGCTGCACCCCTCACCCCCCAGGGGCCAGGGATTGCCTGTTCCACGGCCTGCTCGGTCTTCCCTTACTCTCTTCTGTAGAGGAACTGAAACGTGGCCTCCTTGCTATGCTGAAGCTGGCCTTGAGCTTGGCTGTGGTAACTTGTGTCAAAATACCTTGGCGTCATTGCATGAGGGCCATGCTTCTGTTCCTTGTCTTCCACCTTTAGAGGAGTAGCTGCCGACACCCAGCTGTATTACATCTCTGCGGAGAGAAGGGACGATGCTGAAGGAAGCAGCTAGACCTTAGGGCGGCATCCCCAGCCACGTTGCTAACATTGCTTAGTTGAGTTTAAGCTGGTAGTTTAGCTAACATGTCCATCACCTGACTTGGGTACACAAGGGCAAACTCAAGTTCCCAAAGTGAAGCCTTCTCCCGAGTTTTTATGTACTGGTTCCTCTTCCTGTCACCAGTGCCGGCGTCTTCCTGGAAGCACAGGAGAAACCTGTGACCATGTTGGGTGTTAGTGTGCACTGTGGGTGAGCTTTGCACACTGGCTTCACAAATCCCGATCCAGTCGGTGCTTGGCCGAGAAGGGCAGAAGGAGCACAGACAAGAGGGGCTTCTCGAGGCCTCCAGGTGCCCAGGCCTCCTGTTCTACCTCACAGCGGATCTGACTGCTCCGTCTCTGCTGTGGTTTTGTTTGGTTGTTTTTCTTTTCTTTCTTTTTTTTTTGTTGTTGGAAGTTTCAGAAAGTAACCTTTTTCTTCTTGATGTCACCTCCTAAAAGTAACAGAAATAGTATGTAATTAGTGCACACTCTAAACTTTCTGGTAGCCAAACTAAGGTAGGCATGACACATGTGTAATTGACATTTTAACTGAGAATTTCTAATATATTACTAATCTTTTGAAAATATCAAGGTAGTTTTGCTTTCTTTTAGTCAGACTGATTTTGGTGTTTAGTCTCTACTTACGGTACAACTGAATTCAGAATAGGTGTGTGTGTGTCTGTGTGTCTGTGTATCTGTGTGTGTGTGTCTGTGAGTGTGCGTGCATGTGTGTGAATTTATGAGTGTATGTGACTGTGTGTCTGTGAAAGCATGTGTGTGAGTGTGCATGTATGTGAGTGTGGGTGGGTGCATGTGTGTGTTTATTGGTGCTCCGGTGTACACCGTATGTGCAGGCCACGGCTCAGCCTTAAGTGCCATTCCACCTTGTTTCTTGGGGGACTCTCATTGGCCTGAATCTTCCCAGCAGGTTGGACTGGCTGGCCAGCAAAGCCCCGAGGACCCACCTGTCTCCATCCTCGCGGCACTGCTGTCATAGGCGCCACCGCCATCTGCTTTCTCATGGATTCTGGGGATCGAACTCAGGTTCTCATGGTTGCAAGGCAAACACTTCACTGACGGAGCCGTCTCTCCGGCCCCGGAACAGCCTCACTTTAAGTGCTCAGTGGTCACATGCAGCTAGTAGCCAGCTCATTAAATGCCACTGAATATTACTTGTCCATAAATTTACACATTTAGCCTCAAAATAGGAATTTGTCATGGAGGAGGGTGAGTCACTGGATGAGGTAACACACTTGTGAATCTGCAGGAAGAAAGCAGATGATGCTAGTGTAAGCCCAGGTGTTCCTTGCAAAGTTCACTCCTAAAGTGTGTTCTTGCCTGGTGGCGTCTGTGTGTATCCATGCATCCAAGCGTGTATTTCAGAGTAAGATAATTAATATCCTCCAACCGGGACGTGCGTGTTGTTGAAGCAAGACTCTTTTTCTCTATGCAGCGAGACTGTCTAGCCTCCCCGATGGCACAGTTAACTCAGCCGTGCTCAGAGCTGGGCAGAAAGGTCCTGTACTCATGTTACCTCTGGACACGTAGAGGACATACCTTAATGCAGAACAGTGGAGCGAGGCATTGGCTGCATGCTTCCATCATGCTTACTGACCATGTGGTGGGGATAGTCCTGGGTATGGGACTGGAGAACCCAGGGTTACTGTCTGGTGACTGTCCCTAAATCCTCTAACTCCTGAGCTGATTGCTCAATGTGTATGAGATGTGATGTGTAGCCTGGCAAAAGAGGGCCAGTTGAGGGGTCAGATTTTCCTGAAGCTGAACTGTGTGTGGCTACACAACCCCTGTAACCCATGTGATGGGCCCCGGCTCTCTAGGAGGGCTTGTGTATTGAATCCCTTCAATAACCACATGACAAGGAGAATAGAAACTGCCATTTTGAAGATAGGGATATGTATTTATTTTTAAGTTTTTTATTACATTTAGGTGTGTGTGTGTGTGTGTGTACGTGTACATGTACAAGTTGTATTTTAGCTGCTGAGTCATATCTCTGTCCTCAGAGAAGGATGCTTAAAGGTTAAGAAAGTTCACAATTTGCCCTAAGACCACGTCATCCGTCAGTAAACGGTAGAGCTCGGAATTTTTGGAAAGCAATCTTTACCATGAGATTCTCCGAAGCAGATGGCCGAGTCGAGGGCTTGCCCAGTCGAGTGGCATCTGGAGCATTTGCTGAGGCCGTGCTGGGCTACCCCAGAGCTGCTGATTCAGGGGGTCTTGGGTGAACTTCCATTTTTAATAGATTCCAGATGCTGGGGCTGGACGCCTGGAGCCGAGCTCTGAGAACCTCTAGATTGCTATAATGAACCCACACACACCATCTTCAGTAGTGCTCAATATTTTGGGGACCGGAACTTAAATTCTGGCTCCACCGATACCTGCGCTGCTGCAGCTGGTCTCTGCTGCCCTTTCCCTGTATGCGCGCAGGAACTTGTCTGTGAGCAGAATATCCTGTGGACATTTGCCTTCAGCCCCAATAGCTTAAGGTAAGTTGTTAGGAAATCGGACGAAAACCGGCCTTCAGAGCCTTTTTATGAAATTGCTTGACCTGTTTGCTTCAGAGTTTCAAATAGCTTTCGTTATCCCAGAAGAATTAATAACTTTTAGGCTGTGATGTTAAAGAAGGACAAATACAGGTGAGTCTATAGTACAGACCTACTATAGAATTTCTTATCGATCCCTTCCCACCTACAGAAGAAGGCAGGCAGAAGCAGGGCATGCTGGGGTTCCTCAGGGCTTTCCCTGGCCTCTGTACGGCCTGTCAGAGAAAGGCAATGCTGGAAGCAGTCACTGTGTGTGCAAGGGAGTGAGTCCCAGCCCTCTCTGCGCTCTCCACGTGTGACTCTCGGGCACAGGGCAGGGAGTGAGTTCCCTAAATTCCTGTCTTCCTCTCTTCGTTAATATCCTCAGCAGCGTCCCTGCTGAACACAACTCTCTAAGTGGGAGCAGTTGCATGGGTTTTAGGCCATTGGTGTTAATATGACTATGACGTCATTGCCTGGTCCAGCATTTCTCTTACCCATTTTCCAGATGCTGTGGATTTATACAGTTGTCCTTAGTTCTGCTCGCTTGAGAAGGAGATGGATAATTTTGGAAAGCCATGATCCCATTTAAAGCCCCTCCTCTTCGTTTGCAGTCACGTGGTTTTAAGATGGACAGTCTTTGTTACGTGGACACGCTTGATCCATAAAACCATCCTTCAGTGACCAGTTCTGTAATCTGAGTGCTTTTGAAAGCGCTCTCTAGAGTAGGGATCAGAAGGCCTCTTGTTTCTCCCATAGAAAACTGGACTCACAAGTGTGTCACTGCTAAGTCTACGTGGATGGCTGGGAGTCCCGATGCCCCTGTACGCTGGGCGTCAGTCTTCAAATCCTCCTGTGTTGTGCTTTAACGCTCCAGCGTACTTTACGTTCAGATAAACCCCCATTTGCATCCTGTGTTGATCACAGGGTAGAAGTTAAAAAAGTGAACAGCGCCTGTACTGTTCGGGTGGGAACAGGGAGAACCTGAGCTGGGACTGCAGACCCGTAGTGTGGATGGATGGCCCTCACTTTCAGATGTTTGTCCAAGCTTGCGGTACCCTGTATTGGTCGCTCTCCTACTGCGAAGAGGAAACACCACAGCTCAGGCACCTTACAGAAGAAAGCTGGTTTGGATTTCCAGTTTCAGCCCGACAAGAGTCGGTGATGGCAGATTGGAGGCATGGCAGCAGGAGCTGCAGCTGGGGCAGCGCAGTCTCGTCTTGAACTGTAAGCAGGAAGCAGAGAGGGCCCGCTGGGAATGGCAGGAGGCTTTGGAAGCTCACAGCCTGCTCCCAGTGACATCCTTCCTCCAGCGAGGACACACCTCCTCAACTTATTCGAACAATGCCACCAAACAGGAACCAAGTGTTCAAGCTCTGAGTCCTTAGGGGATATTCCCATTCAAACCACCACGTGTACATATCATGAAAGTTTCTTAACCTTTTTTACAGAAGTGTACTCCAAGCGGGGGAAGGGGAGTCATGGATACATGGCTGTGACTGAGAGCAAGTTCTGCCCCTGCTGGGACCTGAGTTTAATCCCCAGCACCCATGCCAGGTGGCTCACGACTCCAGGGCACCTGCATTCTGTGCACTGATAACGCACATGCACGCACACACACGCGTGTGCACATACACAGACCCCTTAAAGCATTTTTTAGTATGCTTTCCCCCAGCTTCCAGACTTTCTTCCCCACACATGCTAATGATCACTCTAGGGAAGAGCCTGAGTCATGGGATCGTAATGGATTGGGTCGTGTTTGTTGTGATCTCAAACTCCAGCCTCAGCCCTGCAAGAACGAAACGTGTGTTAGTGTGCTGGCAGTCTCCAGTCTTAATGTCACACACCTGTTATTCAGTGATGGGAGTTCATTTCGGCTGCTGGAAGGTGTGTGTGTGTGTGTGTGTGTGTGTGTGTGTGTGTGTCTCAGTTCCCCTGCTGGAAGGTGGTGTGTGTGTGTCTCAGTTTCCCCGCTGGAAGGTGTGTGTGTGTGTGTCTCAGTTTCCCCGCTGGAAGGTGTGTGTGTTTCTCAGTTCCCCCGCTGGAAGGTGTGTGTGTGTGTGTGTGTGTGTGTGTGTGTCTCAGTTCCATGCTTCTCCTGTGTTTGGTCTCCTCAGAGCTCTTCCCGCTTGCTCAACTGGCTTCAATTTGCCCCCCCCCATGCTTTAGACTGGCGAGCACCCCAGATTTGAACTAGTCCTTGGCCACCCCCTCCACTGAATATTTGCATGCATTTTAGCGAAGAGACTGAGAACTGTAGAAATAAATTGCAGCAAGGGCACCCCACTAGGAGCCACTCCTTTGAACTCCTGTGCCACCTATCCATTCAGAGGAAGCCAGGCGAGACTGTTAGTCATCTCTTGTTCCTCGAGCCATGGCTCACAGTTTCACTGTTCACATAGAATATAGTAGCTTTTGTTTGCTCCCTCACAGTGGATTTCCAGTAAACCTGAAGTGTTCTGCGCACTGGGGCCCCGCCTCTTGCCTTCTGCACATCCCTCCACCCTCCACAAGCCACTGCTTTGAGCAACTTGTTGCTTTGTGCACTCGTTATGCCCAAGGAGAACCTCCTGTAAAGTAGACAGAGCTGAGTTGTTTAGCTTCCTTCTGGGGTCTTGGCAGTTGGTTGGGGGACCAGCAATTTGAATTCATCAGCTTGTATTTTTTAATCCCTCCCCCCCATGATTTTGTGAACTTCAGATTGCTCCAAATCCATTTGCACCTATGAACTTGCACACTGAGTCCGCGCTTAATCTCTGCTGACTTGTTCAGTACCAGCGGCTTCCTTTGGGAAGCACCAGGTTGTGGGTCCCTCACTCCTTCCTGGTGGTGAGTGAGGTGATGCAGTACCATGACAGATGCAGTTCTAGGTACTGGAGATGTACCAAAGCAAACAGAGAAGACGTAGCTTGGGAGAGATATAGTAATCTCATGGCAGCTAGGTCAGAAACCCATCTGTCCCGGGTCATGTTGCCCTTCTTGTCTAGAATTACTTCCCAAGCTCTGTCAGGCTTTATGTGGATGCAGTTGTTCACGTGGGCGCTATTTGTTGTGGGGGGGGGGTTCTGTCCTGCCCAGTTCCCGCAGCCGTTTAGCCCCAAAGAAATCACACAGAGAGGTCTATATTAATGATAAACTTATTGGCCCATTAGCTTAGGCTTCTTATTAACTCTTATAACTTATATTAGCCCATTATTATCTATGCTAGCCACATGGCTCAGTACCTTTTTCAGCGGTGTAGTCACATCTTCCTTCTTTTGTGTCTGGGCAGGACTAGGGAGGAATGGGCTTCCTCCTTCCCAGAATTCTCCTGTTCTCATTGACCCGCCTCTACTTCCTGTCTGGTTGTCCTGCCTATATTTCCTGCCTGGCTACTGGCCAATCAGCATTTATTTAAAACATAATTGACAGAATATAGACGATTGTCCCGTACCACTCTGGGTGTGTACTCTTTGGGCTTGTACCTTCCTCACCTGTGTCTCAAAGACCTGGCATGGCGCATGTGGACAGGTTCAGTAAATATCTGTGAAACATATCTGCGAAACGTAGTGACACATCTTGATGATAGCGTTTGTACACCAGGAAGGGAGGCTGTCAGTTGTCTGTGTGCACCCTAACCATAGAAAAACAAGGATTCCTCAAATCCAACAACTTCAGGAAGTTGGAGTTGGTAGACAAGAGTCTTATGTAAGCGGACAGACAGTGTAGGAAGGCTAGCGAGACCCATGCTTCTTGTCACCTGGTTCAGAATCTTAGTCCCTGCTCTGTCCGCATCCCCGGCAGATGTCTTGGAAAATGGACTAGGGTTCACCTCTGGCTGTTTGGTACTTCCATCCCCTGGAAGAGAAATCAAGGGAAGTCCTAAATTCTTCATGAGCAGGAATGATGGGTTTCTCGTTTCTCAAAGTAGAGCCCACCAAGAGTTGTCACTGCCTCTGTCTGCTGTTTTAAGAAGTGATACTCAGGATCCCATGTGTTCATATTCAGCCTCTGAGGCAGGAAAGTCTAGAAAGTTCCCAGGAAGCTCTTGTGGCTGAGGGACAAGCAATGGGGTCACTCTGTTAGTTGTTGAGGCTTGCTCTGGTTCCCATGGCTTGCAGACCTCGTGTGGGACCGTAGCTGAACCACATCGTGGATGAACACTCTCTAGATCGGCTGGCTTCCAGAGGCATCCCATTTTCCTAGGGCGGGGAAGATTCTCTGGCTTGATTACCTTTCCATGTGGAATTCTGGTGTGCATGAACATGGGCCATCTCATCCAAGGAGGCATGCGTTGTGGGAAGGAGGTTTCAGAGGCCCGGGAGAGGGCTGAGTGGCAGGACACAGAGGTCTCACCCTTCTTTGTCCACAAGCACAGTCGGGATGTTTCTGCACTCAGTACCCGAGAGATGCCGTTACTGTCTTTGTGGAATTACTCTAATAGAGTGCCTCTCTGAGCACCTCAGTCCCCACCCACACCCCTCCCGAACATGAACTGCATCAGTGCTCGGTTCAGCTGATAATGCTTTATATCAGCTGATAATGCTTTATATCAGCTTCAGCCTCTGCCCCGAATATCAGTGTCATCTCTATTATAGTTTTCTCTCTGTTAGGTCCTTTGTCTTTTCATCTCTGTGCATGTCCCTGCCATCGTTGACTGTTTTATTTCATATGATCATAGACGGAGGAAATTATCTGTGACTAGGTCAGTGTAATGGAGTATATATGAAACATTCGCTTAGAGAAAAAAAAAAAAGAAGACCTGCCATGCAAGCAATAATTGAAGTGCATTTAATAATAATAAGGTACATCTAGTGTGTGCCGGTGGCCTGCCAGGCTCTGCCTTTGACGTGTGTTCACTCAGCTGCCCAACAGTGGTCCCTGATGACTGCCTCATCTCCCATCGCCCCTGTTCTCCCGGCCTTCAGTGTGATCACCTGAGTGGTCGTGTGGCCCTGCGTAGCGGTAGAGCCAGGTTCTGTAGGAGACCGAGCTTATGAGGCCTTCGGAAAGGAAAGGCATTCAGAGTTTGACAATCAAATAAGGCACACGTATTAGTTACCTTTTATTGCTGAAATGAAATGAAAAATGCCTGACAAAAGCAACTTACAGAAGGGCTTGTCAGACTCCCGGTCTGAGGGTGGAGGACGGGGGTGGAGGGTGTCAGGGACACGAGGCGTCTGCAGTTGGGAACACTGGGAGATGAATTGCTCCCTCTCCTTCATCCTTTTTCTAACGCCTGCAGCTCCAGCCCATAGAAAGGTCCCACTGTCATGTAACGGGGGTCTCCCCACCTCAGTTGAGCTAACCTGGAAAAGCTCTCTCAGACATGGCCCCAGAGGCCTGCCTCCGAGGCGGTTCTAGATCCGGCCAGACGATGACAGTATAAACTGTCAGGGCATGAAGTGAATGCTTCTTTAGATTTTGAAAATAAATTCCAATAAGTTATTCCTTGCCACCAAACCTCCCTGAGTACATTAAATAAATAAAAAGTTCAGTCTTTCGGGCAGTGGTGGCGCACGCCTTTAATCCCAGCACTCAGGAGACAGGTGGATCGCTGTGAGTTCGAGGCCAACCTGGTCTACAGAGCTAGTTCTAGGATAGCTAAGGCTACACACACACACACACACACACACACACATACACACACACATACACACACACACACACACACACACACACACACACACACACACACACCTGTCTCGAAGGGGAAAAAACAGTCCAGTTGGATATGAGAGAAGAAAGAGTTCTGATTGACGGAGGACCAAGTCATAATCCAGTCTTGCTGGGTGATCCAGACCATTAACTTGTGTCAGCCTAGATGTTGGGTGATCCAGACCATTAACTTGTGGTCAGCCTAGATGCTGGGTGATCCAGACCATTAACTTGTGGTCAGCCTAGATGTTGGGTGGGCTAAGTGTGATCATGTAAGTGGAACCTTTTGGTTGCACATAGGTGCATAAAAGCAAGCCCCTGCTTCAGCGTTGCATCTGGTTACTGAATACCTCCAAGATGACATCTAGGGAGACCGAGTCACCTGATTGATGGAAACAGTATTCAGTGTTTTAACTAGGTAAAATGATCGTGCCGTTAGAAAACGAACCTTGTAAGCAACTCGAATTTTACCAAGTGGTTGAGAAATAATTACTGCCTTTAATAGTTGTAAATGTATTACCTGTGTTGGTTTGTATATAGGAAACACATAAATATGTGAACATGGAAAACTAGTATATGAAATTATTATAATAAATTTTATTATTATTATTAGCCTAGCAGTGTGCTAACAATAGCTCTAGAGCTTGTCAGCCAAATGCTAAATATGGCTATTGCCCATTTCTTATAAAATTTGAAATCCATTCTGTACCTGATTGTCCCTAGCTGCTTTTGAACTCCAACAGCAGAGCTCAAGAGACCAACAAAACCTCGAGTGTTTGTTTTCTGGCTCTTTAGGAAGTTTGCTGATTTCTGTCCCTAGAACACAGGTGTTGGACGTCCTTGGAGCAGTTTTCCCATGGAAAGCAGAAACTACCTGGTGCTAAGATTCAGGTCTACTTAGAGACACCTGAGTCTTATGGTTGTGCATAAGGGACGAGGGCAAAGTGTTAAGGCAGCATGCTGTGGGATTCCCCTCTGTATGCTCTGAATACCACTGGTGAATAAAGAAACTGCCTTGGCCTGTTGATAAGGCAGAACTTAGGTGGGCGGGGAAAACTAAACTGAATGCTGGGAGGAAATAAGGGCAGAGTCAGAGAGAAGCAGACGGAACTTTATCCTGTAAGCCACAGCCTCATGGCGATACACAGATTAATAGAAATGGGTTAAATTAATATGTAAGAGTTAGCCAATAAGAAGCTAGAGCTAATGGGCTAAGCAGTGATTTAATTAATACAGTTTCTGTGTGATTATTTCAGGACCTTCCAGCAGCAACAGGCTGCAGCCAATGAGCAGGGAACCTTGCGAGTGAGGCCAGAGCAGGATTTCCTTGGCTCCTTGTGGGGGGGCACAGTAGCTTCCTGGAGGGTGCACCCTCCTGGGTCTTTACCAGAAAGCCCCCTGGCTGCTGTATTGTAAGAGCAAGGTCAAATAAAATATACAGCCCAGAAAACACACAAAGGAACTTCGACCTTTCCCCCTTCCGTGGAGTCTGGTAGAGCTGATAGCCTTTTTGTGCAGGAGCAGAAGGTAGATGTTCCTGGAGCCTGGGTGGGTGGTTCATGGCTGTGTGTTAGACACCTTGTAAGGTGGGGACGGGTGGAGCTGACGCCATCTGGGGTAGCTGGTTTTGTTAGGTGTGTGGAAGTGGCTTCTAAGGCATGTGTTATTAATTATGACATCCATTCGTTTTTCCAGCTGCTATGTGCAGCACAACAAACAGAAATAGAAGAATGAGGTTTTTTTAAGTTTATTTAAAATCATTTAGAGAATGTTTTTCCCTTTTGGTAGTTCTATTTTAAAAATAATTACATTGTGCAGATTGTTTTGACTTTAATATCTTGTCGGCGTTACCTGAACTTTCCCCGTTCCAAACTAAAAACTGCCTAGACTTTTATGATATATAACTTCAGTGTTTTGATTTTGCATATTTTCTAGCCTCCGTTCCTAAAATATATTTTATATAATTTTGGTTAATTGTATACTTCTTTGGGTTCTGAACTTTTTCTTAGAATGTAAAAATACCATTGTCAAGTGTGCTTGGGTCAAATAATTGAAATGAAATATGAGCTTTTGCTCACACGCCGTGCCAAGTCGTCTGGCTTGGACAACCATGGAGTCTCGGACTAAACACACTGCACGATTCAGTTCTCACTCGTGGCACATTTCGGTGCCCGGTGGCCTTCTGCGGATGACCCAGCATCCTGATGCCCTCCATCCTAGGGCTCCATTCTCCCTGCGGGCCACTGCTAGATCATTTGCAGGTAGCCGTGGTGGAAGAGGGACATGGAGGAAGCTTCAGATGGGACACCTCTCAGGGCCAAGGTGTCAGTGGGCCGCATCTCTTCTGCTTACAAATCATTGGCCAGAAGGCAGTCATGTAGCCACACCTAACCAAGGGGAGCCTGGGAAATGTAGTTTAGCTGTATTGAGAAAGAAAGGACAAAGGTCTGGGCACCCAGAGCCTCAATCACAATTCCCATTTAAATGCCACACACCGGATGTCTTTACATATTTCCGATATAAGTCGTCCCTTCAGCATAGATAGTGTTCATTGAGATCATGTGTTTTATATCTTGTATTAATGGTTTAAAACTAATTTTGCAGTAATTTGATAATGATGGATTTTTATTTATCTTGTCTCTCTGTATTGTACATGCGTACATGTATGCACATATGTGCTTACTTGCACATGTGTGGAGGTCAGAGAACAACTTCCAAGAGTTGGTTCTTTCCTTCTACCATGTGGGTTTAGGGGCTTGAACTCAGGTTATCAGGTGTGACAGCAACTGTCTTTACATGCTGAGCCATCTTGCTAGCCCTGGATTCAGTTGCTTCTCATAATAGAAACACATACATGCACACATGTGTATAAATTTTTAGTTAATTTCTATAGCACACACATTTACACACACTTAATACGTGTATACTTATGTCTATTTTAGCAGTGGACACACTGTGGTACACAGTTACTTGAGTATGTATTTCTGCCTGCAGCATAGACGTGCTCCGCGAATGTGCTGGCAGTGACAGTGTGAGAGCAGAGAGTTTTACTGAAAAGACTGTTGGAAGTAGCTAGAAAAGACTCGTTATCCTTCATTTCCCACAGGCTTGTTACCCTTTCTTACTCAGACTGTGCTAGGATCAACATCTCCATTCCCTGGGGTTCACTCCCAGAGGGTGTGACCAGTTTTTCTTGCTTGCCTGATTTCAGTGCAGTTCATGTTTTTGTAGGTTCAGGCCATATGTATGTTGTGAGGGTATAGTATTTCAGAGGAATGGGTGGTGGCTCAGAAGGGTTCCAAGAAGTATTCCAAGGGTTCCAAGGAATTAGTCCTATAGGGATATTTAAGGCCTAGGTCAGGATGAGCGAACAGCGGCTGGCTATGGTTGCTTCTCCAAACAGGGTGCTTCTAATGGAGCTGAAGTTTGGAAGGGGACAGGTCAGCCAGAGGTGGCCTTGGAAATGGCTGGAAATCCCATCAGAATGTAGACCTCTTATGCTTAAATGACATATGAGGCCTCACTGTGGCTGGACAGGGTGCTGTGAACGGTGTCTCTTTTCCCTCTGAAAACAAATTTCTTCTCATTGTGTTTTCTTTTTGGGAGTGAGATCAATGCAGTTATTGCTGAAAAGTTGGGAGATACTGTGGTCTAGATATACAGAGTCTTTTCCCTCAAGTAAGCCATGATGGCTCATGAGAAGCCACCCAGGGCCCAGGGCTGTGGGCCACACGCTGAGTGCAGCCCAGCCTGGAGTTGCAGTGTGAGACTCATCTTGAACAAGCAAACAAAAAGGTCTATCTGTCTCTAAGAGTATCTCAGTGATGGGGACTTTTCTTTGGTCTTCTAGGCAAAGCCAAAGCTGATCGAGCCACTTGACTACGAAAATGTCATCGTGCAGAAGAAGACCCAGATCCTGAATGACTGTCTGCGGGAGATGCTCCTCTTCCCTTACGATGACTTCCAGGTGCGTGGCCATATCTCTCTCAGTACCACCGTGTTACTGTGGAAAAGTTGTGTGCTATAGACTTGATCGCACACATTTTTCTGTAAGCTGATTTACTGTTTGATTGGCGAGCTCATGACTTTTAAAGGAAGACTAGAGCCAGTCTTGGTGGCCTCTGTATTCCTAGCTATCTGGGGAGCAGAGTAGGGGGATCCCACATTGAAGGACTGGCTAAGCCGCAGAGCGAGTTCAAAGCCAGCCTGGACAATGTCGTGAGATGGGTAGGTACACGTCTCCCCTGGCATGTGTGAAGTCTTGTATTCAGCCCTAGTGTAAGAGGAAGAGGTTGTTAAATGGAAGAGAAAATGGATATGATTGTGTACCTTATTATGATTTCATATTTTTAGTGAGATTAATTTTTCACATTATGAATAAATACAAATCTACATATAGGTTTATATGTACATGTATGTATCTGCATACTCTAGGTTGACTTAGAGGGTACAAGTGCTTCTTATGCCTTAGAAGTTTATTTCAGGTTTTAAATCACTTTTTTTCGAACAAAACTAGGACCTGTGCTTGCTAGGCAAGCGCTGACCTACCACCGAGATACACCCCCAGGCCTCATTTGCTGTTACTTAAACCAGGTATTCTACAATCTTCTGGGGAGCAGAAGAGGCTTGTTGCACATCCTGTAGGATGACACACTTGGACCTTGCTGCGACACGCCCTGAACTGCCGGTCCCCAAAGAGAAGGGCTGTGCGGCAGTAGCGGTGTTGTGAAGTCTATCTCGGTAGCTGGATGGAGGTGTCATTCCTCAGAGGGAAGCTCTGGCCGCTGCTGTCTGGGCTGATGCTTGATGTCTTTTAGCCTCTAGCTAGGTGACAGACAGGAAGTGCTGAGGTTACTGAGGAGCAAGGGTTACTAGTGACCCGGGGCCACTGCGGGCTGCTCAGAGGTTCTTGTCCCTATTTTGTTCTCCTGGATGTTTCCCAACAGTTTCCTGTCCTCTCCCTCAGTTTCCTTGAGCTGGATAGTCAGTCCTATGTGATGTTGTTACTGCCCAAACCTGGTCTTCTGTGAACGGAGCTGAAAAATGAACTACATGTAGATTTTAATGTACTTGGAAAAACTTAAACCAGTTGGTGTGGAAAGCCTCCCATTCGGGGGCTGGAGAAGTGGCTCGGTGGCTAAGAGCGCTTACTGTTCTTTGTTGTGGTGGCCTTGATTTGTTTTTCCCAGGAAGGTCTCTCTGTGTAGTCCTAGCTCTTCGGGACCATTTGTCCCTGTAGACCGTACTGGGCTTGAACTCAGATTCTCTTCCTTCTGCCTCCTGAGGGCTGGGATTCACCATATCTGGTTTCCTTGGCGCTCTTGTAGAGGATTTGAATTCAGACCCCCCCTGCACCTATGTTTGATGGCTCACAGCTGTTTGTAGCTCCAGCTCCAGAGGGCCTGGCACCCTCTTCTTGTCTCTGTGGCACCTTCGCACACATGTGCCTGCTCACACACAGACACATAAAGAAAAAGAACATCTTTTAAAAATCTTTCTTTTTCCTTTTTCCTCATCTCATTTTCCAGAATTACAGCTGTAGTGCACAGTTTTTTGCTTTTTTTCTCTTTAAGATGCTCTCCTGTTAATAGCACTTGCTCAGTTCTAACCCTTGGCAATATCCCCCGTCCTGTCCCCCCCCCCCAACACCAAACTGAAAAGACTTCAGTTTGGACCAGCAGTGAGAATTTTCATGATTGTCTTTTCTTTCTAGCTTGCTAGAGATGCCTGCATCAGCTGGACATGACTACCCCTTAGAGCCAGAGTACTCTCCGCTAGTGAGTGGGATCCTAGCATGGCCCCAAAGACCATGCTTTGGAAGCATCCTTCATCACTAAACCCCGAAGCTAATGGGTACACGGGAGGGCTCTCTAGAATTCTGCCTTTTGCCCAGGGATTGGCACCAAATGAAAAGCAAAGTTAGTTGTTTACAAATTAGACTCTTTGTTGACAGGTTTTTTTTCTGTAGTGTTCTTGGGGAAGCCATGGTGTATCTGAAGCTTCTTAGGGTGTAGAGTGTGTGTTTTTATTGATATTGGAGTAACTTTGTTGTTTTGTCTTACAACCCAGAATGAAAAGTTATATTTGCAGACACGAAATAAAATTGCTTAAGAAAGGAAGCAAAACACCCAACACACAGTTCCTTTTGTATCTCAGTATCCTCATCTCTCCCAGGGACAAAGAACCCAGATACTCCAGCAGTTGTAGAGGCAAATGATTAAAACTTAAGAGGAAATCCATTCATCTCTCGCCCGGAACCATTTCTGTGATATTCTAAGGGACGCAGAGCCTCAATATCCCTGTTCTGGCCGGGAGTGAATGAAGAAGTCTTGGTTGCTGTTTCAGGAAACTTGTTCCAAAGTTGAAGGAGTTTGAATATCAGCTTTGGCCCGCATCCTGGCAGTAATGACGGGTCACAGCTGACTCCGGGCATTATTTGTTCTCCTACAGACTGCGCTTTGTCATCCGAGAGACTGTTTACACCATCCGTTCTTGCTAATCTGTCTCGCTGATGGTATGAAGTGTCTAATTGCAGTGTGAGTTAATGATTTAGCAATGCCACAAGTCCTCCTGGCTCTGTTTTCTTAGGTAATGAGGAGCATCGAATATTGTGCGTCCAGAGGCATTGCAGACATTGGATCAGAACAAAGCCTCTTTTCTCATACTGAAAAGGGACGATGGGGTTACAAAACAGGGTAGATCGTGAGCACAGTGCCCGAGGGTGCAGCAGTATCCTTCAGTGAGCATCAGTAATTAACTGTTCGAGTAATAGAACAGGTATTAGATGTCTGCCAAGCATGCTCAAATGATAATTTCTAAAATATAAGTGTGCACAGTAGTGCTGCCTTCGATGTTTCCAAGTGGCAGACTGGCATTGAGCCCCTGTTCCTCAGATCTAGGGATGTCCAAGTGGCCTCTGAAAATGGAGTGTATAGGAAAAAAGCTATTGGGTAGACGCACTTACCCGGGATGAAGTTGTTGAAACGAAAGGCTGAGAAAGAGGAAATGCATTGTTTAAAAAGTCAAGAGTCTGTCAGATAGTTACAAAGCAAATGAGATGATCTTCCATGGCATGGGACAGGACAGGAGTGTCACAGGACACGGGACAGGAGTGTCACGGGACACAGGGACAGGAGTGTCACGGGACACGGGACAGGAGTGTCACGGGACACAGGGACAGGAGTGTCACGGGACACGGGACAGGAGTGTCACAGGACAGGACAGGAGTGTCACAGGACAGATTTGTAAAGACTCCCATCCTAGTCCTTTGGGGTTAGTGCTGTCTGTCTGTCTTGGATTTGTGGTCCTTCTGGCTAGCAGTTTCTCGAGATCCTTTAGAAGCCAATTGAAATCTCATATCCTCTGAAACTACTTAAGTCCCTGATTCTTCTATGTTCTGTGTATTTGAATGCTTAGTATGTTGTATAGCGTGTATTTGAATGCTTAGTATGTTGTATAGCGTGTATTTGAATGCTTAGTATGTTGTATAGCGTGTATTTGAATGCTTAGTATGTTGTATAGCGTGTATTTGAATGCTTAGTATGTTGTATAGCGTGTATTTGAATGCTTTGTATGTTGTATAGCGTGTATTTGAATGCTTAGTATGTTGTATAGCGTGTATTTGAATGCTTAGTATGTTGTATAGCATGTATTTGAATGCTTAGTATGTTGTATAGCGTGTATTTGAATGCTTTGTATATTGTATAGCGTGTCACTGGCTGCTGCTTTTTCTGTCCTAATGTCACCTCTGCTGTGGGCCTGAGGAGGGCTCAGTCCAGTGCCACTTTTCTGTGTGTCTGTCCTACCTGCCATCCCCTTTGCCTGAACAGACTTCTAATCCCTGATAATATTGAACACTGGGATTAGATATATGTTGAAAATGCCTATCAGATCACTCATTCAGTTTGGTGAATGTCAGGTGATTTCGTAAGTTAAAAAGACATAGGTAAATTGGGCACTTTAACCCAGGACTTAAGGGGCAGAGATGCAGGCAAGTGTCTGTGAGTACAAGGTCTGCCTCGTCTACATGGCGAGTTCAGGCCGGCTCGGGCTACTGAATGAGACCCTGTCTTTAATTTCTTTTAAAGCAGTTTAAATCAGGTCTTAAGAGGAGTATACTTTCTGGCGGCTAATGGATCGTTTTGTTCCTAAAATTTTATAGTGTTTTCAAAGTTTATAGTTGGTATAACTTTGGATTTTCCAACGAGCAAAATCAGAGGGAAAATTTTAACAGGCTGTGAGTGATAACCTTTTTTCATCAGAATGTTTTGTATCAAAAAAGAGATCCATTGTTTGAAGGATGGCAAGGGCTTGCACAGCGGAAAGTACTGTTCTTGTCTGTCATTGGCTCTGTGGAGATGACTGCATGACTTTTGTCTCTGGTCACGTTGTGGTGGTGGAGATGACACACGTAACCATCTTCATCTGTCCACTGCGTCTCACCTTCAAGTATCTCCTGGCTGGTTCCCTGAGTTACTGATGTGATGCTTGTGTGATTTTATATTGCCATGGAGCATAAAAGACAGTAAGGAGGTAATTTACGGGTGTCATTCCTATTTCATAAACGTTAGACTGAGGTGTCTGGTATAAGCTGGGATAATGTTCGTATGGGGAAGTAAAGAGAGCATTTACTACACTTCCGAGTTCGTATCTGAAGATCTGAGCAAAGATGCAAAAGACGATGGTGCAAGATGTTCTGCAGCTGCGCGAGTTGCGGGAAAAGGATGTCTGTCCGTGGATGAACAAAACATCACAGTATTTATTTGTGGTGGGAAAGGAAGGGAGATGCTTATGGGCGTGTACCACCACACCTAAGCACACCACATTCTTTGAAAAGAGTGTTTGGTTATAGGATTCCTAGCTAAACGTGGGTGTGGGTATTAGGTCTACTTGCAAAGTCAGAATGAGGTGTCATACCTCAGGAGAACCCCCTACTGAGACCCATGGTGCATCGTCCACGCCTGACCAGGAGAATTTAAGATGCAGCTGAAGATGATCCAGTTCTAGGAAGCACTTTAGATTCAGGACAACCTTTGCCTTGCCTTAGCATTGTATAGGGAAATGTGCTAACTCCATGTCCCTGTCAGTAACATCTTGATTTTTACTTTCCCCCTGGTTCTTTTTGTCTTTCACTCACACGCAACCGATAATTATCTATGAACCAGTAGCCTGGAGAGGAAGCCAAGCGCCAGGACTTAAAAAGGCCTGGAAATCCCTGATCTCATTTCCCATCTACCGTTTGGAAAAGAAAATATTTTTCAGCACTGTTTTTCCCTTGATAGGTCTCCCCCCCCACCATGAAGCAATCTCAGGACTTCGTTTTTTACTTTTTACTAAAAATGTTCTTTTTGTAAATTCCTTGAAAATTTGTCACCTGGAATTCGGTGTCCATCAATGTGGTTTTATGTGACCATGGTGGGATTAGAAGTTCATGTGTAGGGCTGGACCTACTTGGAAAAGTTAGAAATATAATGTTTCTGAATTGACATTAGACAGGCCTTCAGGAGGTGAGGGTTTTCACTCTGTTCAAGTATAAGAAAGTGAGTGATGAGTTTTCACTGTGGAATGATCCTTTGAAAGACTAGTTGGCATCTCAGGAGGTTGAAGAGAATATGGACGTAGTGAATAATCGTAGCCTGTGTGAGGGATTCGGCGGCTTTGTCTGGGGCTTAGGTCTATACACACAGAGCAGAAGCCCCAATTTCACACTGCTAAACACCGAGGAGAGGAGATTAAAGAAAGCATTGTGGGTACTTGTAAGAAGCCAGAGTTTAAAGCAGGTTCATTGTCGTCGCATAAGTCACAGTCCGTGAGATCCTGTTATGTAAATTTCAGAGTCCACTAGGGTGTCCAGATGCTAGCAGCCTGGAATCTCTCAAACCCACCCAGAGAGAGAAGTCAGGACCAACTAACCTCCAGTGTGGGAGAAGGAGGAGGAGGAGGGACAGACACAGGACAGACGTGCACCAGGAACCCAGGCTGGGGTATGGCATAGGTGTAGAGCTGCTGGCCTCATGTGTAAGAAGCCCCGGAGTTGATCCCAGAACCATCAAACAAAACAAAGCGCGAGGGGAAGCCATCATCACCTCACTGCTGCGTCTGTTCACTGCTGAGGGGACAGAGAGACTCGAGGGTGGAAACTTGGGGGTCACAGAGTAGCTGGGGAGAGAGAACCCGTATTTGTAAAGGAGCCATTGTAAGGTGACAGCAGACGCAGAAAGAACACGAGAAATGAACTTTTCTTCTACCTTTGTTGGGGTCATCCTTTGTAGTGCTGTAAGCCGTTCTGTGGAAGGCTATTGTTTTGGAGCTTTTGGTGTTTATCTAGAATTATTTTTAAATTCCTGACAAAGCGTGTTGGTGCGCGTGAGTGCCGGTGCCAGTGCAGGTTAGGATGCCCTGGAGCTAGACTTGTAGATGGTTGTGAGCCACGTCCCATAAGGCCTGGTAAATGAAGTGAACCTTCTGGAAGAGGGTCGTAACCACTGGGCCATCTTTCCAGCCCTGGAGGAGTGTGCGTGGGGTTTGCGCATGTGTGTGCCGTTGTCTGAGGGCGCCAGAGAGTGTTGGCTTCCCTGGAGCTAGAGTTGCAGTTTGTCAGCTGGCCAGGGGGTGCTAGGAATTGTCCCCCCCCCCAAAGAGCAGTGTGAGCTGTTTACCAAATAAATTTCTCCAGAAACTAAATGGAATTTTTTTCTCCAGGTGAGCTAAACATTGGGGCGGGGGAGGGGGTGCTTCTCTGTGAACGGCATCATTAGAGGTGCACAGACTATGCGTGGGCATGGAAGGCTGGGACAGGAACTCGGAGGTGTGTGGTGTGGGAATCCCCTACATGAATTGAGGTTGCAGACTGGCCTGGTGCTGGAGCCGTCCGCGAGCAGCTCACGCACTTTGGGACAAATGCTTCTGCCGATCTTGGAGAGCCGCCGTCGCTCCTGTGCGCAGTCAGCCAGCTGCAGCGCCGTTCCCAGCATCCTCTACTGCTGCGGTTTCGATGTTGCCCTGGATCCAAAAACATTTAATGGACAGACCAACCCCGCCACGCGGCCTTTCCAGGAGACATCAAAGTGACAGAGTTCTCCAGACACACGATATGCCGCACAGCTGGTCTCAGGCCTAGAGAGGGAGGGGAGGGCAATAGGGAGCCCTCCTGATAGTAAGCTGTAGTTTGAAACTGGAGATAACTTTAAAACATTGATGTGGATGCGGCATTCCTTTGGACTGACTGAACGTGTTAATAATTAACAACAACAACAAAAAAAAACCAAGCTCGGGCTTTATCATGTGATGAAGGCGGTGGGCAGGGCCCGGGGACACCGGTCTCTAGAGCCCAGTGTTTCTGAGTCACCTGGTGGTGCTTTGTGCCTGTTCATTTCTCCCTCCTCCCTCAGGTAGCTTTCACCGGCTAGGAGTTGTCCTTTCTGTATAGACTGAACCATGATTTCTGAGACAAATGCCTAAAATTTGCAGAGGTTTGAAGGGATAATCCTTCAAATAAATAAAGCCAAAATAGTGATAAATCTGGAATGTTCTGCAACAGGTCACGAGGCGGGCTCTCAAAGATCGTCATGTTTTCGGGGGCATGGTAGTACATGCCTATAATCCCAGCACTCAGGAGGTGCAGACAGAAGGGGAGCGTCAAGGCCAGCCTTGGCTACCTAGTGAGTTTGAGGCTAGCCTAGGTTACTTGAGACCCTGCTTCCTAGTGAAGAGCCTACGGTTCACTGACCCAGTGTTTCTCACCAGTGGCTGAGCCATATGACCCCACCCAAGGTTGTCTGCCTAGAGCCCCATCTCCCTTCTCCTGGGAGAGCAGCCACACGCCCTCTCCTGTCTGTCCTTGGCGTCTGTTTTTCTGTCTGAGTGAGGCTACTCCCAGCTTTCTGCTCCTGGATCAGAGGAGACAAATACTTGGTCACCAGCCCTGCAGCTGGCTTAGGTTACAGCCCACCCACATCTCTGAGATCTCATCTCTAGTTCATTGTTCTTAGGGTCCCTGGGGAAGGGTGGGCCTTTTGTTCAGGCTTCTAATTAAAATCTTATAACATGTGACATTTATATGTGTAGTGGATATGCATTCTTCCTCCCCAGAAATTAAGAGTATTTTTTGAATAGTTTATGCCATCGTCAAGTGATTAACCAGCCTGCGTGGAGCGGAGAGGAGTAGAAAATAAAGAGGTCACCTGACTCCGTACCTTCAGCAATTCATATTTCTTTGAATCCATATAGTGAATCTTCCCGCTTTTTGTTTGGTTCTGAAAAGTAACTTGGGCAATGTAAGTCAAAACACATGCGATGTTCACCTTTTTTCTTTTTACTGTATTTTTCCCCCCTTTGGGTTTCTCATAGATTGGTTGCTAGCACTCAGCTTAGCTGTTGGGAAGGGGCGGGACTCAGATTTCCGTGTTCCCCTGACTGCAGAATTCCCCAGCCTCAGAGGAAACCTGGAGGTCCTAGAAGGCCAGTTAATGGATGGCGGAAAGTTCCGGCTTTCCCCGGGATTACGCAAAGGAGGAGAGGCAAACCTCCCCTCCAGAGCTCTTGGGTTTCCTGGCTTTCTCTTCGGAA
Source organism: Ondatra zibethicus (assembly GCA_004026605.1). NCBI lineage: Eukaryota > Metazoa > Chordata > Mammalia > Rodentia > Cricetidae > Ondatra > Ondatra zibethicus. The sequence goes on from PVIU01008492.1 coordinate 29,625, forward strand.
CCCTTCCCAGTGTCCTTCCTCAGATTCTGCCTTAGGAAGTTTAATGAAATAATGGTCGGCATCAGATTTCTCCTCCTTGGAACCTGAGCTTCTGGGCAGGGGTGGGAGGGTGGAGAGGGTGGGGAGTGGGGTAGAGAGTGGAGAGAGGTTGTGGGGGGGTAGTGGGGGTTTACGGTCACATGTTTAAGATAGATCCCCTCATCCCCTTGGGGTCTGGACATAGTTTAAAAAGGGGGAGCTGAGTGTAATCTCAGATAGGATTGCAGCCTTTCCTGGGGCAGAGCCAGGACGGGGGAGTTGCCAGGTAAGGAACTGTTTCCCGACCTGTACAGTCCATCCCTGTCGTCCCGTTCTCCTCCCGCCCCAGGTGTCCACACAGCTCAGAAGTTTCCTACTCTGACCTTATAGCTAGCTCGGGACCCTCAAAGTGTTTGGAGGGAATCATTTCAAGCAAGAGAAAAGTTCTTAAATTAAAAATAATCTACTGAATGTTTGAATTTTAAACCACGCTGGGAGATATGGCAGTCCTGGGTCTGGTGACAAGGCTGCTGGTCCCACTGCGTTCCATAAACATGAAGAGTTTGGCTTGGGGCTGCCCGGGGTCCACACTTCCTTCAAAGTGCCTTTGAGGCGGAGGACACAACTTCAACTGTTCCGCTGCTTCCTTGGAATTCCTCTTGAGAAGCTAGTCTGTCCCTGGAGAAAGTAACTAGGGGCTTCCCAGTGTCACAGGCTGTCGGTATTTAGCCACACTAAAGTTCCTTCATATAGCAGCTGGAAAGTTTTTATTTCTAAGTTGTGTTTTAAACTAGGAGGTTTCCGTCTTGCTAGTTATTCGGGATGCTTAACTGTACTTCAGTCTTCAGATGCCAACCACATCTCATAGTATGAGAAATTCTCCCCTTCCCCTTTCGTGTTGAGCACTTTCTTAGCAGGACAGAGATATAATTGGGTCTCCATGTCCCCAGATTCCCTGTCTGTGGATTCAGACGACATCAGGCTGAAAATATTTGGAGAAAAGATGATGATTCAAGCCTGGGCAGACTTCGTGTAATTGCTCCCTAAGAGGTGCAGCTGTTTACACGGCCTTGTGCGGAAGTAGGTGTGAGAAGCAACTGGGAGAAACTGAAAGTTACACAGGGGAGTAAGCTTGGGCTCCATGCAGATGCCCACCTAAGATAAGGGACTCCAGAGTCTCTGGGTTTTATAGATATGGGAGGTCCTGGACCCAGTCCTTCAAGGTCACTGAGCGGTGCTGTCATTTACCTGTGGAGCATTTGTATTAGGATACCTTATAAACTATCTTAAGTTAGTGGAGACTTTGAAGTTACATTGAGCTGGCCTCCCTTTAACCTCTACAGAGAGAAAGAGTCGTGGTCGTCCCCATTGCTGTAGATGAGGAAAACAAACAGGAAAGATGAGGTAATTTACGTCATGTCGCAGAACAAGCAGGGGATTCATTGAGAAGAAAACAAACACTGGGATTGTTATTTACCATTTCTGATGTTCATGTTTGGAAATTGGATAAAGACCCATCCTTTAGCAAAAGTAGTTATAAGGGATAGGAATGAGGGAAGCTACGAGCACGTCATGGCTGCGCACACCTTTGTCTCAGCGGCACTTGGGCTGCAGCAGGAAGGTCTCCAGCTAAGAGCCACCCTGCGTCGTGTTACGAATTCCAGGCCGGCCCGTGCTGTACGGTAGAAGGCGTCCCCACACGAGCCCATATACAGTGTTAGGAAGAGACCTTAGCTCATTGTTTAGAAGGGCTCTGGGCCCCGCTGAGTGTAGCCCTTAGGAGATTGGCTTGAACTTTTTTATAAGCCTGATAAATGAAACTATAGAAATTTAATGTTAATTGGTTTGGCATAGAGCAGACAATGGTCTGAATGTAATTTTTAATACACAAAATCTATAGAGAGGTTAAAATAGAACATTTGCTTGTGTTATAGACGTCCCTTGTCAATTTATATAATGGATCGGAGAGCTTTTGTCTTAATAGGAAAACCCTTATATGCAAGTAATGGATGGTGATTGGCGGTTTCCTTTTTCTGTCCCCACTGACTGTCTTCTTCATTCCTGAAACATTTATCAAGTATTCATCTCAGAGATACAAGTAGGGGAGATGGCTCTTGGCCTTAAAGGAACTCAGAATCTAATAGAGGAAGAGGCATGTGCCTGCAGGGGATTGCTGGATAATGGCGCCAGTTGCCAAAACAGGTCTCAGGGACATTGTTTTAAAGTTACTGAATGATGGGTCAAACATCAGCTCTTCAGGCTCATAGACCAGATGTTTGATCAATGTGACCAGGCTCAAGGGGACTGATATGCATTTGCTGACTCCACAAGAAAAGCAAAAATAGTATTTTATTAAAGTACGTTAGAATTTCGATTAAAAAATAGTCAATCTAAATATTTTTGTCGGCTTTGTGTCTTTTCCACGTAAGAAAGTCAAAATGGAAAGCGTGTTATAAAGAAGTGGATTGTCGAGACTGGGCTTGGAGTGAAGGTCATGAAGAGGATAGTTGGTGGCATTAATGGTGACTGCTCCATTCATAACAAGTCCGCTAGACCCTCGGGATCTGACCTGACGGATTCCAACCTACTACGCAGGTCCTGCTCTTTCTGTGACCTGGTTTTATCCCCTGATTGATTAAAGTGGTAGGGTTTTAGTGTTTAATTGAAAGTCAGTTGGAGTTCAAAGGCAGTATTTGACATAGCAAATATACTTAGTCCTAGGCTATCTATCTATCTATCTATCTATCTATCTATCTATCTATCTATCTATCTATCTATCATCTATCCATCTATCCACCTATCCGTCTATCCGTCTATCTGTCTATCCATCCATCCATCTATCTATCCATCTATCTATCTATCTATCTATCTATCTATCTATCTATCTATCTATCTATCTATCTATCTATCTATCCATCTATCCACCCACCCACCTATCTCCTATCTATCTATCATCTATCTATCTATCTATCTATCTATCTATCTATCTATCCATCTATCCACCCACCCACCCACCTATCTCCTATCTATCTATCTATCTATCTATCTATCTATCTATCTATCTATCTATCTATCATCTATCCATCCATCTATCCATCTATCCACCTATCTATCCATCTATCCGTCTATCTGTCTATCTATCCATCCATCCATCCATCCATCCATCCATCCATCCATCCATCCATCCATCTATCTATCTATCTATCTATCTATCTATCAATCATCCATGCATCCATCCAGTCCTCTGTTTTCCGAGGACTGGGGCATGATGTACCATCAGGCTTAGTTTACTCAGTGCTGGAGCAAACCCAGGGCTTTGCCCGAGTGAGGCAAGTGCTCGACCAACTGAGCTCCATTCCCAGCCCAGCCCAATTTTTTTAAACATAGGTGATCTCATTCGTTTTGTTTTTGGTCTTATCTTTAGGTGTCTCTCTTGCCCGTTCTTGATACAACTTGAACCCATCCTTCACCGTTTCAGTGTAAAGACGCCCTTGTTTCATGTTCTATTCTGTTGGATTTGGAGCCCCTCTCTCTTCTTTCGTGTCATCCTGGAATTCAGTGCCCTCTCCGAATGCCCTTCTAGATGGAGTACTCTAAGATGCATTTCTTTCTCTTGTATGTGCTTCATGAGACTGGCAGATATGTCTCATGAAATAAATTAATATATTAAATTAAATTAAATAATATTAAATCTTTAGCCATTAGATTCGTCTGGAGGAAGGCAGGGACCCAGACGAGGTTTAGCTAGATAGGTAACTATTTATGCTGAGCTCTTAAATGATCATTAGAATATTTTTCATGAAGGGAAGACACTACAATTTGCACCTGGGATCCAGCTGCTACTCACTTTTAATCTAGTCACGTGACCTCCTTCGGGCACTGGCTGAGTGGAAGGAAACCAGGTTGCAGCAGAGCGTCTCTAAGGCGTGCTCCGTCCTGTGAGCACAGCCTTCTTCAGCACTGTGCCGCTCGACCACTCCTGCTCTCTTACAACCACGTTGTATTTGTCTGTTGAGTAACAAACCACCCCGAAGCCCAGTAACTTGGCAGCATTGGTTTCGTCTCACAGTTCTGAAGTCTGGTCCAGGCCTGGCTGACCAGGCCCGGCTTACCAGGCCCGGCTGACCCCTTCTGCTTTAGTTGCTATCCAGAGAGGCTGTGTCTACAATGGCCTCGTCTCCTATGTTGCTTCTGCTTTGGGGTTGTGGGACATTTTTCTCTGTATAATATGGCCCCTCTCTATGGCTATCTTATATTGTTTCAGTAGTCTCAAAATAGTAGAATTTTTAGAAATATATTTTTACCAGCTCCTTGAGATTTTTATAATGCATACAATGTATTGATCATATTCACCCCTACGCCTCACCCCAAGTCTTCCTGCCTTCAGACCCCACTCCATCCTCCTTCCTGCCCATATAACCCACCGAGTTCGGTTTGAGTCCAGTTTGTGCTTCCTGTATCTTCGTGGACATGGGACCATTCACTGAACATGGACCTACGCTCCTAAAGAAAGCTGATCATCCCGCTGCCTCCAGCAGCCATCAACTGTCAGTTGTAATGGGAGGTTTCTCTCCTACCCGCCAGTTCTCGAATAACCACTCAGAGGCTTAATATTGCCTATAAATGCTTGGCCGATGGCTCAGGCTTATTGCTAGCTAGCGCTTACATTTAAATTAGCACTTTTAAAAATCTAAGTATTTCCATATGGCTGTGGTGTTACCAGTTTGCTGGCATGTTGTTCCTTGGGCAACTGGATGGTGTCTCCCAGACTCTACCCTTCTTCTCATGTATCTCTGCTTGAATTTCCCACCTGGCTCTATCCTATCTTGCCATAGGCCAAAGAACCTTTATTTGTCAACCAATGAGAGCATACAGAAAGACATCGCACAATTGTCCATGACTCTTCAGCTATGGGGCTGTGAGCCCATCCCTCCCTCTGTGCTAGAGCCTTCACTGGCTTGGTTTTGTGCAGGTCTCATGTAGACTATGAGATCATGAGTGCAGAGTGCAGTGATCCTGTCATGCCCAGAATACACTCTGATTTCAGCCAGTCCTACCCAACCTCTTTCTTTTGGGGAGAAGGGGCTGTGATGTAGATGTCCCATTTGTGGCTGAGCACCTCACACTCGCGTGTTCTTTGCAGTTTGACCGATTGTGGGTTTCTACATTGACCGATGTCCACGTCACAAAGATGAGGTCTGGCAGCTACAGAGACAGTGGGATTCTTCATGTGGTGTTTGACTTAGCTTGGAAAGAGGAAGGATGCACCACTGGCCTTTCCTAGAGGTTACCTTTGGAATGTGCACAATGCCTTTCATACTCTGTTTTGTTAGTCCATGCCAGCCTGTATTCAGAGGAAGAGGAAGTAGACTCCACCTTTGGTATGAGAGCAGCATCTCTGCAGTGAGGAAGGGTGAAGGGTTGAGCTATCTGGAGCCTTCATTAGAGAGCATCTAAAATAGATCTGAAAGAGTGTAGTTCAAGAAATACCAAATGTGACGCTAAGATAGATTAGTACTAAAGAGGCATGTCTAGCATGGTTTTTGCTTTTTTTTTTTTTTTTTGAGACAGGTTTTCTCAGTGTAGCCTTAGCCATTCTGGAACTCTGTAGACCAGGGTGGCCTTGAACCCATAGAGATCTGCCTACCTCTGCCCCTGGAGTGCTGGAAGTAAAGGTGTGCACCACCCAGATTATCTTGGTTTTTTTGAATGAAGTCTCTAGTGGATGAAAGCAGACTCCATCTGGGCAGAAAGTGATTGGTCAAAATCAGGAATTAATCACAAATATTAATGTGTAAACCCAAATTTGAACCAAGTCCCAGTCTCTCTGTCTCTTTGCCTCTCCTCTCTTTTTCTCGCTTTCTCTCTCTTTCTCTGTCACCTCCCTTCCTCTCTCCCCCACCCCGGATGGTATTCTGGTATGTGTCTGACCTTGAACACATAGCAATCCTCCTGCCTTAGCCTTCCAAATGCTGAAATTTGGTATAGGATTCCCTCTGTATATTGTGACTATGTTTTATTACCATTGGTTAATAAAGAAACTGTTTTGGCCAGTGGCTTAGCAGAGTAAAGCCAGGCAGGAAATCCCAACAGAGATATAGAGAGAGTAGGCAGAGTCAAGGAGACACCGTGTAGGTGCCAAAGGAGAAAGATACCAGCCAAAACCTTATCCGGTAAGCCACAGCCTCATGGCAATACACAGAGTAACAAAAATGGGCTAATTCAAGATGTATGAGCTAGCTAAAAATATGCCTGAGCCATTGGCCAAACAATGTTGTAATTAACATAGTTTCTGTGTGATTATTCGGGTCTGGGCGGCCAGGGAACAAATAGCCCCCGTCTACAGAAATTATAGATAAGAATAACCATGCCTAACTTTAAGTTTCTCTCTGTTGATTTAAAGTTGTTTTCTTTTTCATATGAGAGCATAATTGTCTTTTATCTTAAAATCTAAAAGAGCTGGCTGGAGAGATGGCTCAGCGGTTAAGATCACTGGCTGCTCTTCCAGAGGTCCTGAGTTCAATTCCCAGCACTCACATGGTAGCTCATAAGCACCCGTAATGAGATCTGGTGTCTTCTTCTGGCCTGCAAGCATACATGCAAGTAGAACACTACAGACATAATAAATAAAATCTTTTAAAAAAAATCTAAAAGAGCTGTTGACAGTTATTTTTCTCACCTACGACGGGGGAGAACGTCACATCGCAATAGGTTCTTGAGTTCATAATTCTACTGGGAAATTTTTGCAACAAGTTTTCTTTCTTTCTGGTGCTGCAGTGGGAAGTGGCTTTGAAGTGACCCTGATCGCAGTTCTTTTCCTTCAGATGAGGCGGTTGGTGAAGGTCTCACACGTGTAGCTAGACTTAAAAAGAATGTGGGAAGAGCCAGGTAAATCAAACGAAGGAAATAGTGCCTAAGGACACAGTGTGCCCTTGTTTGAGATGTGCAGACTTCGATGGTCAGTTTCCTGCGTTGTAGTCATGGCTGGCTTGTGAGGGTTTTGGCATAGACATGATCTTGTGTTGAGGCCTTTTATAGCAGTTTGCACCTCTTTTGCATGTTTATGATCACATATGTCTCTAACATTCCCATGTTTATGATCACGCATGTCTCTAGCATTCCCATGTTTATGATCATGTATGTCCCTAGCATTCCCATGTTTATGATCACATATGTCCTAGCATTCCCATGTTTATGCTCACACATGTTTCTAGAATTCTCGTGTTTATGATCACATATGTCTCTAGCATTCCTTGAAAAGAGTTTTACAGTGAAGGTTACCATTTGTTTGAAATATTCACTAAGAAACCAAGACCCAGGGTCTTAAGAGTTCCCTAGGCGCAGAGTAGATAAATAATTTACCACACAGGACTTGGGTGGAGGACAAGAGATGCATCCATCCCTTTATATAGTGAGGAAACCAACATCTAAATACTGGCTTCAAGATGGCTCTCGAAGATTGGTGTGCTGCGAAGAAATATAAGCGAAGCAGGAACAGCTAGAGAAGGTGGCCCAGGGAAGACCTGGGAAACCGAAGCTGTGGCCGTCCAGAAAATAACAAGAGTTGACGGATGGGATTGCAAGAAGCAAACAGCAGAAGAAACAGTTACCAGAGTGATGAGCCACCCCAGTGTGGAGAAAGTCTTTGACAGTTACTCTTTCATCTTTCAAGATTAGTATCCGTATTCAAGAACTGAAACAAAATTTAAACCCACAAAATAAACCAATTAATAAGTAGACAAATTAATTCAGGAGCTTTCAAATGAAGAAGTAAAATTAGCCAATAAACACATGAAAAAAATGTTTAAGCTATTTAGCGGGCAAATAGAAATTAGGTTAAGGTTTCATCTTACCCCCCAGTACGATTGGCTATCATTGAGAAAAGAATGGGGAAAGGAGAGGTGACTCAGTGGTTAAGAGCGCTTGCCGCACTTGCATAGGACCAGGTTCAGTTCCCAGCACCCATGCGGAGGCTCACAGATATCTGTAACTTGAGTTTTATGAAATCTGATGCCTCTCTGATCTCTGAGGGTACTGGGTGGGCATATGGTACACACACATCCAATATGGGCAAAACACTTGTGTACATAGAATAAAAGAAATAATAAATCAATAGAATGATAAAATCAATAATTTGGGAGAGAAATGGACCCATATACATTGTTGGTGGGACTGTGAATTAGACCAGCCACTGTGGAAGTCAGAGTGGAGGTTCCTCAAAAATCCAAAAGTAGAGCTACCCACAGGGTCTAGCGGTGACAGTCCTGGGGTCTGTGCACGGAGTGATTGGAGTTGGTGTAGTGTAGAGATACCTTACATGTGTCCGCTGCAGCACTGCTCACCGTAGCCGTTCATAGTGGGGTCTTATCCAGCCGTGAAGAACAGAAGTGTGTGTTTTCACAGCAGTGGAGCTGGCGGTGGTAAGAGAAGAAAGGTAGACTCGGAAGGCAAATGTCCCACGTTTCCTGTCATAGGTAGAATCTAGAGGTGTTTTGTTGCTTGTGTGGTTGTTTTTTTTTTTTTAAAGAATCCAGACGAAAGAGAGGCTTGCTGGAGGAAAGACCAGAGAAGGGTAACGGGTGTGTTTGTGGGCACGATCACAGTATGTGGTGTATACCTATGGATGGCAGAATGAAATCCGTGGCTTTTAGTCAGTGTGTAAGTCGGTGCTATAAAATAAAAATGTACGACTGAAATCTTCTGAAGCAAGAATAGCTCTAATCTTCAGAGGCAAGGAGTGGCTTTCTTCTTGGTCTGTAGATTCATTTAATAACTAGTGATTAATTAGCCTACACTGCTACCTAGTCTGGGTGCTGGGACTTCAGCATGTCAACTGGATCTGTTGCCAGTGACATCAGGAGGTGGCTGGGGGAGACTGGAGGTACTTCTTATGCTTTGGTCCTTCTGCAGGGTTTTCGGCTGCACCGTAGCCTGGCTTTCTGTCTTCACCAGATCTTCCTGTGTTCTGTCCACAGACAGCCATCCTGAGGCGGCAGGGGCGGCACATGCGCTCCACGGTCCCCGTGAACGCAGAGGAGGAGGCACAGAGCTTATTTGTCACTGAGGTAGGTTTTCCTTTCCTCCGCTTCACGTGCTTTGGAAAGACCTTTCCCTCCACCCCCTGCCTTTCCATGAATCTTGTTATTTTAATGGATGTTGTCAAAGAGCTAATGACAGTTAGATGACAGGAATTCAGATGGGGTGGACTGGCGGAAATGTCTGTAGAGCTCATTTCTAATTCCCAAATACCCACGTCTCCAGGGTTGGCCCTGTGGACAGAGACTAAAGGGTGGCTCATAGGGGACGCTGTCCTTAGGATGGGTCTTTGTCGTTAGTACAGTTGGTAGCGGTTGATTCAGCAGTGCATCATGGGATCTTTTCCTCCACTCGTATGTTTGTATTTGCAAGTTAGGCTCAGGACTAGAACCAGGTGATGATAGCCACACCTGACCGCCCATGATCTGCGTGCGATATAATCACACTCTTTCTTGTTTGAGCTCACAGGTCATAGCCTGAACCAAGAGACACCATCACTAGATAGTGTGGTTTCGGCTCCCTTGTGTCTGTGTTTATTCCTCCAGCTGTCTTTAGGTAGTAGAAACTAATTAGTTTCTGTGATTTTGTTTCTTGAAGTGTTTCTTCCTTTAGAAATGAGTTTGGGGGCAGCAAGATGTTACTCGGTAGAGACAGATGCCTGGCAACACCAGTTTGATCCCCAGAACCCACATAGAGAAGGAGAAAACCAACTCTACAGGTTGTCCTCTGACCCTAACACATGTCTGTGATGCGCACACACACACACACACACACACACACACACACACAAACATGCACACGCGCGTGCACAATATATTTAAAAACTGAGTTGGGCTTACTCTTTTCTATGTGATATTTAGAGGAGGTGCATTCCTATCAGTGAAACTGCAGGTCAGCTCTGATTTTAAAGTGAAGACCAATTAAATGAGAGAGTTTTAGTGGAGATGTAAAAAAAAAAAAATCTGCATCTAAAGTGTTTAAAGCAGTGTTCTGTCCCTTTCCTTCTTTACCACATTAGTGCCTTTGATGTGCACACTAGGTGTGTTCATACAGGCTTATACACACACACACACACACATACTAGGTGTGTTCATACAGGCTTATACACACACACACACACATACTAGGCGTGTTCATACAGGCTTATACACACACACACACACACACACTAGGTGTGTTTATACAGGCTTACACACACACTAGGTACATTTATACAGATATAACTATTCCTTTAAAGGCAGGCTTTGGAAAATGTGACTTCAGACAAAATCTGGCCCGAAGCCTGTTTTCATGGCTGAGGTTTTATCGGTACATGGCCTTGCCCATCTGTTTATATATTGGACTGTAGTCAAAATACAACCGACTTGAGTAGAGACAGCGAAATCCTGAAAACTCATGGGGTTGTGACTGTCTTGATGTCCACAGAAGGTTTGCTGACATCTGCCTTAGAGCATGTGACAAAATCATCACTCAGTTCTCCCAAATCATGAAAAAGTTTGGGTTGTTGTTGTTTTAGGGTGGGGAGAGCCCTCAATGGCATTTTTGAAAGATTTGTTTGTTCTTTTAAGATTATTTAGCTGTATCTATTTCATGTGTACGAGTGTTTTACCTGCACATGTATGTGGACCCCATTCATGTTGGCACACATGGAGGTCAGAAGAGGGAACTGAACCTGAGTCCTCTGCAAGACCTTCAAGTGTTCTTAACTCCTGAGCCATGCCTCCAGCCCAGGTTATTTTATGTGCATGAGTGCTTGCATGTGTGCCGTACCAGCAGAGACCAGGAGAGGGCATCAGGTCCCCTGGAAATGGAGTTACAGATGGTTGTGAGCCACCCTGTAGGTGCTAGGAACTGAACCTTGGTCCTCTGCATGCGTACCCAGTGCTCTGAACTGCTGGACCATCTCTCTAGCCCCTTAGCTAAGTGTTAAGCAATCCCTGCTTCCTCCTGAGCTGCTGGAGCCTTGTGACTAAACTGTGGTAGGCTTTTCCATCCTCTCTCCGCGCTCTAGTCTGGAGGACGATGAACTTGTGAAAAAAACAAAACTAATATCTTCATGTGCCTGTCCCTGTAGCTTCAGATTCCTGTTGAGGGTCCCAAGTCTGAAAGCTGAATGAAATACTGGGTCACATCCCTGCCCATTGGCACACAGTTTTATTAGATTTCTGATGGGATCTGTGGTATCAAAGCCTCTCTGATGCCACACAGGGGTGGCGCTTGCGTTACTTGATGCCTCTACCTTGGGATTTATGACTAGACAGGCAACAGCGCTTGCTGAATGGATGCTAGGTCATTTAGAGTCCTTGCTGCCTTTTGCACTTCCTTTGATTTTAAATTTACTTAGTGTGTGTGTGTATGCATGTGTTTGTGTGTATGTGTGTGTGTGTGTATACGTGTGTGTATGTATGTGTGTGTAGCATGAAGGCCTGGTTGGTTTCTGTCCTCCCACCAGGTCCCACAGTCATTAGCTCCCAAAGAAAATCACACAGAGGTCTCCAGAAGATTATAAACTGATTGGTCCATTAGCTCAGGCTAAGTATTAGTTCTTATAAGTTATATTAACCCATTATTCTTATCTATGTTAGCCACATGGCTCAGTACCTTTTTCAGTGGGGCAGGTCACATCCTGCTTCTTCGGTGGTCTGGGCAGGAGTGAGGAAGAATGGGCTTCCTCCTTCCCAGCATTCTCCTGGTCTCTTCGCCCCGCCTCTCTTTCCTGTCTGGTTGACCCGCCTATACTTCCTGCCTGACCAGTCAAAGTTTATTTAAAACATGATTGACAGAATACAGACAATTATCCTGCACCATGTGTGCATACATAAATGTGTAACACAATGCACACATGGAGGTCTGAAGGCAACTTGCAGGGCAATTCTCTTCTTCCATCTTCGGGCTCCAGAGGATTGAACTCAGCTTCTCAGGCTTGGTGGCTAGTTCCTTTACCAGTGAGTCCTTACAAGTTTAAATTTTTAGGCATTGTATTTCCCCATTTTGCTTAAAGTTGTGAACAGGTGAGTATGCATATATTCCATTCCCAAAAACATTCATGCCACTCCCTTTGTCCTCCCCTTGCTCTTTGTTACCTGGGCACATGCTTGAACCTCAGGGTGGCTTGATGTCTGGTTAGAAGGTTGGCGCTGTGGCTTGACTTGCAGGCTCTTGAGAGACCATCATGGCCAGATAAAGGGAGTAGGAATGTTCTGGACAGAGTCATGCCTGCCTCCGCAGGGCAGCTGTAGGAAAACCCATAACCACATGTGACTTTGCAAGCCATATTCTGGAACTTTGGATTCTAATTTTGAATGTGGTATCTGAAACCCAGGAGTGAGAGTTTTGCTGGAAATTGTGAAAAAACATTTGTAAGAATAAAATAACATTTTTAAAATGTTTATAGTTGCGTGGGAAGTTCTCACCTCCCCTGGCTGACCCTGCTCTTGGCCCTTCCCTCCTGTTTATTCGACCTCCAAAGAATAATCTAGAACACCCACACTCCCTTCCCTTCATATATTTTCAAGCAAAGTTGTCTACTGTGAAGCCTGGCATAAGAAAAATAAAAATTAAAAAAGCACCGATTGTTATTACTGTTGTGACTTGGTGGCTGCTCGGGTGGAGGCCATGACAGACAAAACAATTGGTGTAAATGAAGTGGGATAAGAACAGGGACTTTGTTCAAAAGTTAGGCACAGACAATTTTACCCCCACCCCAACCCCATAATGAGGTGTGGCACACATACATCTTTTCACGCTCTTTTTCTCTCCCCACTTTTGTGTATGTCAAGTCAAGAGCTACACATGAATCAAGCCGGTTTTAACAAGCGGGGCCTTCAGCTGCTGAATTCCACCCATTCATATGTAGACTTGTAAGACTACACAGCGCTCAGATGGGCGCCAGGCAGATGGACGAAGGGCACCTTGCTCCCTGTGTAGTCATGCAGTGAGGTAGTTCTGATGTAGTGTGTGAACACTAGTGTCATTAAAAGAAGCTTAGCAGTGGAGTGCCCACAGTACGTACACACACACACACACACACACACACACACACACACACACACACACACACACACGTGAAAAGATCACGATGCCACATGAGTTAGAGTCTCCATCTCTCCTCATAGCCCCACTCTGCGACTTAGGAATATGAGAAAAAGCCAAGGACACGTTTAAATGACAGTACCAACAGCATAGGTTCTAATATTAGTACATACCACGGAAGTCTCTAGAGGCTCACACCCTCCAGACATGGTACCTCTTCCAAAGCCACATGCTAGATGATCAGATAAAGGCACATGCTGCCAACGGGCTGGCCTGAGTTTGACCCTCCAGACCCACATGGTGGAGGGAGAGCATTTGACTCTGGCAAGCTGCCCTCTGGCCTCTGAAGGGACCCACACACAGCCGGGGGCTCCTGCATCCCGGATCAGGCACAAACCACACCCAAACACCTATTTTCACAAAGACATCCTTCATTAAGCAGGGAAGGAAGGTTAAAGTCCCTGCTTCCTGACGCAGACATGCAGTAGCGAATGATCGCGCAGGAGTCCTTTTTAAGAGTAAAAGGGGAGGTTTCTGTTAGAATGTTCTAGGACACAGTGCTGTGTTTTCATTGGACACATTTGTAAATGGATTTTTCTTTGGGCCACCAGCTTATTAATTACGAAAGCTCAGCCGATAGCTTAGGCTTGTTTCTAACTAGCCTGTATAACTTAAGTTAACCCCTTTCTATTAACTTACCTTCCTCCTCATGGCTTTACCACGACATCTCGACATCTCCGTAATACCCACCCTGCTTGCTCCGCATCTCCTGGCGCCTCTACCTCTCCTTTCCAGTGTCCTCTCTCCTGCCTAGCTATTGGCCGGTCAGCTTTTTGTTAGACCAGTGAGAGTGGCATATCTTCACAGGGCACAAAAAGATCTTTCCACAAAGCATGTTAATCAGCCAAAGGGGGCCTTTTGATTGCTGATCTCCGGTAGTCAGCCTGAGGAATGAGTCCGGCCTAAGAAAATGTCCAAATGAGGAATAGACCTCGGTGGCTAGCTTTAGAGATATCATTGGTTTGTAAGAGAGAGGAGGGGGGAAGGGCAAGGCCCGCCTGTGTCCTGTTTGCCAAGTCTAGGCCTGCTAGAGCCTCTGCATGAGCACCTGGCATATTCATTCCCCACACCAATAAATAAATGCAGCTGTCTTAGTAACTTTTCCATTGCTGTGATCAGACACCATCATGACCAAGGCAGCTTATAGGGAGTTTATTGTGGGCTTACAGTTCAGAGGGCAAGGCCGTGACCATTGTGGCAGAGAGCGTGGTAGCAGGTGTGGTGCTGAACTTACATACCGATTCGTAAGTATGAACCTGCGTGAGAGACTTTGGGAAGGACGCAGGCTTTTGAAACCTCAAAATTCTACACCCTCTAGTGACACACCTTCTCCAACAAGACCATACCTCCTAATCCTTCCCAAACAGTTCCACCAACTGGGGACCAAACATTTAAATATATGAGCCTCTAGGGCGCAAGTCTCGATCAAACCACCATAGCAGCATAACTTTATACAAAAAAATGATTATAAGCTAGGAATAGTAATTGCTATTTCAGTGTCACCATATAAAAACTGCTGTCAGATCTTTTATATTGATAACTTGAAACAGTATCTTTCCCGAGGGTCATGTTTCACTGGTTCAAAGTCTCACACCTCCCGGAAGACCCTGCAAGTAGAGCTTTGGCAGTAGATAATTGATGGCAGAACTTTGGAATGTTTCTAGGGTCTGACTCCACAGAAAGTCACCTGGTGTCTCTGTTTTTTTTTTTTTTCTAAACCTCCCACAGTGCATCAAAACCTACAACTCTGACTGGCATCTCGTGACTTACAAATATGAAGATTACTCAGGAGAGTTTCGGCAGCTTCCGAGGTGAGCAGGCTTCAGGCGTGATTTGCACAGTCAGAGTGATTGTGAAAACACAGGCGATTTCTGTGTGCATGGTAATATCTTTGTATTGCAAGACTCGATGTCATACTCTGATTGTAAAAGCAGCAATGAGAACGCAGAGGTGGCTTAGTTCTGTTTGGAGAGCCAGAAAGTTTTCACTGAGGTGTATAAGAGATTAGGCCACTGTGCTGAAATATTCTTCGGTGTGGTTTTACGGTTATTGGACTGACCACTTGTTAGCATTTATTAACTGTATGAGGTAATGAGTGTCATCGTGAGATTTCATGCGCGCCTTTGATAGCCTCCAGTCCTCCTTACACTATTCTGCTGCGTCTCCCACCGTTGTCTTCTCTGTGTTCACATCTTCTGTTTTTATTGACCTGCACCCGCCGCACATGCTCCTGGCTCCATAATCTCATCTCATCCAAGCATGTCCCGTGCTTTGAGCATATGCTCCCCATTCCTGTCCGTCCTTAGTCCTCGGGCACCTTCTTTCATGTCATCTATGCCTCCATGATTTTTATGCATCTATATAGACTTTAGGCTCCACATAACACATGTATTTGTGTTTTTGAGACCGGCATCATTGCTGTAATATAAGTATTTCCAATTACATTCATTTTTTTAGGTCTGAAAGCAGTTTTATCTTGTGTATCCATTCCTAGGTTGACAGACACCTAGGTTGGTTCCAGCTTAATTCTTGAGAATAGTGTGCTCTCTCTCTCTCTCTCTCTCTCTCTCTCTCTCTCTCTCTCTCTGTGTGTGTGTGTGTGTGTGTGCCTGTCTGTCTGTGTGTTTCTTCAAAAGAATATTTTGAAAAAGAACCACGTGAAGACTATAAACATTCTGAGGACGCAACTCTGATACAGTGTTTCCCAGGCCAGTGCCTCGCCTGCTTTGGAGCTTTAACTGTGAGCACACTGAAAGTACCTGTGTTGGGACAGGTTTGTGGAAAGGGAAGCAGGTGAGGTCCCCACTCAGAGGACTGTTGGAAGACGGCACATTCCACACACGGTGCAGCCGGTGCGGGATCCGAGCAGATGGAGACAGGTTGATTTCAGGGTCACTGTCGCCCCTGGAAACTTGCATTGAACCCAAATTAGCACATTCTTGAGTTTGTTCCCTCTGCGAGATTTCGAGCCCTTTGTACTTTTCTCTCTGGACCTCGCTGTTTGTTTTCCTCTGTGTGTGGCTCAGCCACTCCTTAGAGTGTTCAGCCAACTTCCTGATCACCTCTTTTTAAACATCAGAGGGAACACTCCCTGCCGACTTTATTTTCTCCGCATGGATTAGCTTCTTAGCTCTTTAGTTGCCCAGTGCTTACTTTGTGATTTGGGAATAATTCCCACTTGATCTAATAAATACACCTTCCTGCATTGTTTCCTCAAACTGTCTCCGTGTGGGAAGGATAACTGACTACATGGCATGTATGTTTACTATGGGGTAGACTTCATGTGGGTAGATTTTACCCTTGAGCATCAGTAAGAACTTCTCACTGAATGGAACATTGTAATTAGGATTACAGACTCTGGGTTTTGTCTGGGTTAGCTTTGCCCTCTCTGAGTTTCCCCTGCCCGACTGACAACAGCTCCCACCAGCTTACATGAGAGGGTGAGTGTAAAGTACCCAGCACGCCTAGCATCTAGTTATTCTGTAACTGCAGCTACTGTTGCTGTAGCTGTCCGCCGTTAATTACTTCATCACCCTCCACTGTTACTCACTTAAAATTCTGTGACCCCTGTAATATATTTCTCTCTCATATTTTAATATTAAAAATTGTCCCACTTTGTCTTTTAATTAGTACCCAGTCCACTTTCTTTTTTTTAAAAATATTTATTTATTTATTATATATACAATATTCTGTCTGCGAGTATGCCTGCAGGCCAGAAGAGGGTGACAGACTTCATTACAGATGGTTGTGAGCCACCATGTGGTTGCCGGGAACTGAACTCAGGACCTTTGGGAGAGCAGGCAATGCTCTTAGCCACTGAGCCATCTCTCCAGCCCCAGTCCACTTTCTTACATTTAATAGGCCTCATGGCTCTAGCAAGCTGTGTCTTCATTTCTGCGGTGCTGTGTGGACCTCTGACTGGGGTCCCTCGGTTCATTGAAAAGCAATGGCATGGATTGTGTTATTCTTTCCTGAGGGGCCGCTGTTGGGCTTGTTATGGGCTGGGTCCTCTGATTGGTGGAGACGTAGACTCTATTGATTGTGCAGTTACAAAGCAAGTTTTCTTTCTTGTTTTTAAAGCAAAGTGGCCAAGTTGGATAAACTTCCAGTCCATGTCTATGAAGTTGATGAAGAGGCAGACAAAGACGAGGTAGGGCTCTCACCCTCTGTCTCTTAACTCTTACTCTGTCTCCCTTCCCACTCGAGACTCCGATGGCGCAGGCTTTGAGAGAAGAGCCGACCCGTCAGCCCAAACAGGAACGGGGATGTTTAAATGAAGCAAAGGAAATTTTTAAATCTATTTTTAGGTTGACTTCAGGTCCCGGCTTTATCTGGACTGCTCAGCATCTCATGTTCTCTGACTTGTGTTTTGTTCTGAGATCACTTGCAAGGGCGTGGATCAGATCTGGCTGCATCGCTAAGAGACACCAAGACGCCTTAGACCTTGAATTTTGACTGTTTTTCAACAGTGGAAGTAAAATGGCTGTTTCTCCAGTGGCTGTTCTGACTTTAATAAGCTCCCTAGCTCTTGGAGAAAGGCGGTACTTCGGGAAGTGTTTAAAGAGGGCGAGGCCTTTTTCAGCTCAGGAAGGGGATCTCACAAACTTAGTGCAGACCCCTCTGTATTCCTCTTCCTCTCTGTCAGTGCCTCATCGTGGGTTTAGACCCTTTCCCCTTCTCCTTAGCTGTATACGAGTACAGTGTTAGCCATCTTTAGAAGGTAATCTTCTAAATATCTTTTAACTATTCTGGAGCAACTTGTTTTAGAAATAATTCTCAGAAAAGTTAATGTGGCTCACAGTAAACACTTTTAATCCCACCACTCACCAGGCAGAGGCAGGTGGATCTCTGTGAGTTAAGCCCAGCCTGGTTTACATAACGAGTTCTAGGCCAGCCAGGGCTACCCAGTCTCCATTTTAAAGGTGCTGATTATATGGCCAGGAGGACCAAGCCAAGGCATGCATGTCGAGGTGCCCAATAGCCTAGGAAACCCTTGACAGGTAAACAGATTTCTCAGTTCCAATCATAACAATGCCGAAACCACGAACGCTGATATCGAGATGGCTCAAACAAAGCTGGAGCCAGGCCTCCCCACACTTCTCGGTTTGGTTAACAGACGACTTGGCAATGTCACCTCCATCTGTTTACAGTCTCTCTCAGGCGTCTCCAGCCTTTGTCACCACGGACTGATGCTGTCAACTATATAGTCCACATGCTGTGCGGTCAAGTTACAGGAAAAAAAAAGTGAAAAAGTTTTAAATAACTTAACAGTTTTATGTTGGGCCACATTTGTAGCTGTCCATGACTGTGCGTGCCGGCGGCGGCTGGGGCATGCCCTGGCTCCGTGCCCACCGCCTCACACTGAGATCTCATGGGGAAGGTCTTCCCTTGAAGACATGCTTTTATTCCAGTGTCTGCCTCTCTTTCCCTCACCCTGTTGTTTTGCATTTCCTTCCTGCACGGCCCCCTGTTTCCTTTTCTTTATTCACCTTTCCCTGAACCAATGCTCTGGGAAGCATTTCAGGAATTTTCTTTTGTCCTCTAACCATGGAGGAGTGTCGTTCAAAAACTTTTTTCATGAAACCGGGTGAGGCAGAAAAACTGAGTGGTATGTGGTTTCTGTGGCTTGTTAACCTCTCAAAAATAAGAATTTGGCCAGGACTAACCCGACCCTTAAAGGGAACAGAATATCTAGAAATGTAGGCTCATTTTCTCTTTCACCGGTAAAATGGTCTCTGGCGTGACATAGAGGCACTGGTGACAGATGGAAAATAATCAACACAGGGCGTTGATTGACGTGGTGGCGTTTTCCTTTCCTCCTAGGATGCTGCCTCCCTCGGGTCTCAGAAGGGCGGGATCACCAAGCATGGCTGGCTGTACAAAGGCAACATGAACAGTGCGATCAGCGTGACCATGAGGGTAAGAGGGTGTATCACCCCCGCTTTCCCTCACACAAGGGCGTATCACCCCCGCTTTCCCTCACGTGAAACGTTCCCAGCACCCCAATCAGGCAGCTCACAACTGCCTGTAAGTCCAGCTCCAGGAACATCCAACACCTTTGGCCTACACAGGTACCAGTACTTACAAGGGCAATACCCACACACAGACACATAGTTAAAAGAATTAAAATAAAAAATAAAGTAAAAGTAGTTTAAGAAGTTATGCAGAAGATACTAGGGTGAATCAGGGAGAAACAAAACAGTGGGAGGACGCTCAGGTGAACACAGAGGTGGAAAATAAACCTGGCAGGTACTGACCTCCAGAATCCCAAGGCTCAAGAGTCCTTCCATGGCGTGACTGGAAGACCTTCCCTGTTGTGTGAGTGAGGGGCTCTGAGGATGTGAGAAGACCCCTGTCTCAAAGTTGGAGCTCCTCTCCCTACTTTAGGGTGGTTATGTCAAATCTCAAACTCTGTGGGTGAGAAACTGAACCGTGGGTGATCATGAAGCCTTCTTAAAACGCACAGGCAGGAAGACCATGAGCCATGGTGGGGGATCTTCCTCCAGCCGATCCAGAGGCCAGCATCACTGACTAGCATCCCCCTGACCCCTGGGGTTATGGAGTTCTGGCTTGTGTTTTCAAGAGTCCTGGTAGCTTGTCAGTTCCCACTGTCCATTCAGAAAGAAGAGCTGTCTGAGTTTGGTTTTGTTTTGTTTTTGTTTCCAGTCATTTAAGAGACGGTTTTTCCACCTAATTCAACTCGGTGACGGATCCTATAATCTAAATTTTTATAAAGATGAAAAGATCTCCAAGGAACCCAAAGGATCCATATTTCTAGATTCCTGCATGGGTGTGATTCAGGTGAGTATGAAAAGCATTCTGTCAATGTTTCTCGTCTGCAGCGATACTACACATGAACGTGCAGATCCAGGGAAACGCTTCCAAGCATGGCTGTAATTAGGCTAGAAACGTAACACCTAACCTGAAAACACAGCCTTTTTTTCATCCTTTTAAAGATGACATGAGTCCTCTAGTGTGCAAGGTTTTGTGTTTAAAACGTGGGTATGGTAACAGGAGAGTGAGGTAGAGGGGATCTGGACCGCATAGTAAAACCCACAGACTGGGATTGTTCATTTTTCCAACGTGGAGGCTTGTTCCATTTCACAACTCACAGTGTGTAAAACACAAACACCCTGATTCGTCAGACTCTGCCCCAGTACCCGCAGAATTAAGCATGAATGCGTTCCTTCTGCAGGCCTCAGACAGAGGGGCTCTGTGACCAATAACACTATCCCAGTCAACAAGACAGTGGATGGATTCAGCATCACCAGAGAAGCCTTCCTCCAAGTGGCGTTAGCCTGGAGCTTGATTCTATAAGGAGGTTGTGTCGTGGGGCTAACCTGGAGAAGTCGGGGACATAGCTGACATCGCTCTCAGATTTGACCATTGGTCTTTTTGTTTTGATGTTTACACTCTTGCCTGAAATCCAATTGCTTCTTTGTCCCCTAGTAAAAACACTCACAAGCAGAGGAGGGCTGAAGGGCACTGTTCGAGTGCTTCACCCCTGCACCTCCTGCACCCCAGACCTGGCTCCCCTGAAGCTGGCATCTCCAGCTTACACCCCACTCTTTATTCCTTGCTCATGTGCGGGAAGGTAGAGTTTTAGAGCTGCCTCCTCTCTGCTCCATTCCAGACCGTGGCTCTCCACCCCGCAGAGCCGCTGTCCTAAAGATCCTTTCTCTTCATCTTCCCTGCCGCGTAGAATTCTCTGCTCCTTTAGGAGATGGGGTCTCACGTAGTCTAGGCTGGCCTCAAAATAAGTGACGGGTGACTGGACCTCCTGAGCCCCAGTTCCCGCCTTCTAAGTGCTGAGTGACAGGCTTGCACCCATGTGCCTGCGCACTGCTAAGGATGGGGCCCTGACCCTCGGATGTGAGACAGTAGATGGTGAGCACTCTCTCAAGTGACCCCACCTCTCCAGTCCATTTTCCTCCTTTTTGTTCTGATTTTTCAAATTTTTATTTTGGAGGAGATGCCCTCTAGTTACTAGAGTCTTGCGGCTGCCTAGGAAACTTTATATAAAATGGTAACTTTTTTAGTTACTCCATCTGCAAATATCTTTTTTTCGAGTTGTGTTTTGCTCATTTTTTTTTTTTTTTAGAAATCCCAAGTAGTTCTTTGACCTCAGAACATGAAAGTCTTTGTCCCCATTGTGTTTGGGGACATCTGGTGTATTCTTACTCCCTGTTTATATGATCATCTCTTTATAATTTAAAAAAATTATTGATTGTTGTGAGGGGTTCAGGTAGCGGTGAATTCCATAGCACATGTGTGGACGTCAGAGAACAACTTCATGGGATCTGTTCTCTCCTTCCGCCACCAGATGGGTCCTGCCGATCAAGTTCAGGTTGCCAAGCTTGTAAGGCAAGCGCCTTTTACCTGCTGGGCCATCTCACTGACCCCATCTCGTCCTTCATTTTCGGAAGTTTAGGTTGCTCTGTATTGAATTTTGTTTGTGAGTTAGGGAACTTTTTTGTTAAGGTAGACATGCAGATAAACTAGACAACAGACATGGGATTTGAAGAGTCCTATAGTGCTTGTCCACCTGATGTCTTTCACCTGGTTTCTCATTCTAGAGACTTTCCTGTATGTCCTGACTGCTTGTCTGCATGAGGTTTGGTCGGTAGCTTTACCTTGACTCTCTGTCCTGCCAGATGCTGAAGTCAGTGGGTTCATTTATTTTTCTTCTGTTGGGGATCACAGCCACACAGTCTCTACCCTTATTTGATGAAATAATAGCGTTTTCATCTATTTTGTCCAGCACTCTGGTAATTATGGCTTTGCCCTTGTCAGAAGCAAATATTAGCACTCCCGGTCAGAAGTGGGCAGGACCCAGAAAGTGAGTGACAGGAGACACTGGCAGCGCAGCAGGAGAGAGTGCTGGGGCGAACTGGCTGCGGGGAAAGTGCAGGAGTCACCTGCTAAAGCCAATGGTGTAGCCGATGGTGTCGCTCATCTGCTGGTGAGCATCGCTGGCTTTTGACAACAGCCAGAACAGAGAAATTTAGTTAGCTCTTGGCATGTTTAATTTTTGGAAACCCATAAGCCACAGGGCAGGACCCCAGACCACAAATCGTGGACATGTGTCTGAGCCCTAGGTCAAGACTGTAGCATGATTTCACAGTCCCTAAAAAAGTATCTTCAGCAACAGCCAATCAGCTGGTGGATCCGTCTGCCAGCAGCCAATCAGCTGGCGGATCCCTCTGCCAGCAGCCAATCAGCTGGCGGATCCTTCTGCCAGCAGCTTCCAAGTGTGAATAACACGTATATTAAAGCATGCTGAGTGACTGTGGTTAAGAAGTACCAGAGTGATTCATTAATGACAGTTTATCGGCTTCCTTTTGTAAAATCTCCAAGCTCGAGTTTCATTCGCGTGGAGCTGAAAAGCCTTGGAGTACTTTTTTGGCTGAATTTTCTGGTGTAGTTGAAAGCAGAGCTAGATGTATTTTTTTCCACCCTCTGAGGTCTGACTTTGGTGCCCGTCTCTCCCTCCAGATTATTTTTGCATTTGTAGCGCATAGCATTTTTCCTTTGCTGAACTGCATATAAGTCTTCAAAAGCGTTATTTCCTACATTAAGCCCTGTGGTAACATATACTTGAAGTCATGACCCTTGGAAGGTGGAGGCGAGAAGTCCCAGAGTTTGAAGCCTTTCTTGGCTACCTAGGGGTTTGCAGGCAGCCTAGCTTACGTGAGACCCTGTCCTCAACGGACAACAAAAAAGAAATAAAAAGTTGTGATTTAAGTGGTTTAGGAAAAGAAAAAGAACCAATTCTTTGAGATATTTACTTTTTATCTTTTATTTTTGGTCATGTATTTTTATTGTTCATTCATGGTACTGTGTCCTTCAGGGGATCTTCCTATACACGGACTTCTCTACCCCTCTCATGGCCCCTCCCACACCCCTCTGTTGGCCCCACCCCTCTTGGGATGTTATTTAAAATAATAGCTGATGAATGCTGTGAATGGAAAGAAATGCCTGAGGGGGGAAGTTTCCAGGGAGACCTGAAAGACAGAACTTGAGCCTTAAACCCTGATAATATTTTAAAGCCACGGGAGTTGGTTAGACTTGTGCCACAGATGAAGAAAATGGGTCTCGGAAAGGATAACCTAGAATCAAGGCGTTGTGCTTTTTCTTGATTTTTAACCCTCTGTATGTTTGAGGAGTAGGTGATTCCCCAAGTGCACAGAGAAAACGCCTTCAGTCCCAGGTTTCACTTCTTGATTCTCACCTCTGCATTTAAGTGAGACCCAAGGTGGCAATCTCTGAGCCCATGGCAGATGGTCTGTGCATGGTGGTTCGTACAGCCTTACCCAGAGAAGCACTTAGCATCAGGCTTCTAAAAACTGCACTGCAAAAATGATAGGGCCTTAGGTCACCATGTGCCTGGACAGTACACTGTGAAGCATCCTTGAACTGCAGGCGGCTGGCTCAGATTTTAGTGGGTGTTGGGGCATTCTGTCTCCAGCAGTCAGCAGGAAGTTGTGACACACCCCCCCCCTTCAGTTTGTGAGGACTATGTTTCTTCAGAGATGAATCTCTGTCTAGAGTGGTTAGCCTGGAGTGTTTGCCTCCAGGATATATTTGTCAGTGTCTGGAGATGGTTTGGGCTCATAGCTGTCCCGCTGACGTGTGGTAGGTGGAGGCCAGGACGCTGCCAAACCGAGAACAGTGTGTAGACCAGCGCTTTGTGGAAAGAATGATAGTGCTGAGGTGGGCCAGCCTTTGGTATACATCCACCTTCCACTCCCATAAAGGGCATGCGGACTGGAGACAAAGGATCCACATACTTTTACGATTAATAAACGATGGGAAAAGTTCCAGGGAAGTTAGCTGAATAGATTGGTAGATAGCAGTTAGCTTTTAGAAAGGCAGTGGTGGCACACACTTGATTTTTTTTTAAAAGAGATTGAATATGTAACTATTGAGTATAGAACATTTACATGTGAAATTTCATAGATTCGGCTATTTTTCAAATGCCCACTGTGTGCCAGACTTTGCTTTAAAGATTGTGGGGGTAACATTAAGTAAAGAGAATGAACAACCTCTGTCCTTGAGGGATTTCTATGCCATTGCAGGGAACAAGAAATACATAAATTAAATAGATAAGAAAGGAAATGAGGCCTGAAAGATCGCTCAGTGCTTAAGAGCACAAGTTTGGTTCCCAGCACCCATGTCAGTGGCACATGGACATCTGTAACTCCAACTACAGGAGATCTGATACCTCTGCCTCTGTGGACACCTGCACTTACATGCATATACATGCATGCACATATACACATGGAAATATAGTTAAACATAATAAAAGTAAATCTTAAAAGAAAAAAAAGAAAGCAGCAAATGCTCTTAATCACTGAGCCATCTCTCCAGCCCCAGCATCTACTGCCTTGGCAGAGGACCCAGGTTCCAGTCCCATCATATATATGGTGGCTCACAACTATCTGTAACCATCCAGTTCAGGGGACCCAGTGCTCTCCTCTGACCTCCTCCAGAACAAGCCACACACACAGTGTACATATATACCACAAACATAGCACTCATATACATAAATTAAAAAGTAAATCTTTTTAAAAGGTAGGTAATTAATTAAATGGGAAGATTAAAAGTGGCGGGGACGGACTGTGGTGAGGGCTCTGAGAAGGGAGTTTGCAGTTTTAAAGTAGTACCCGAGATCCCATACGATGGCACCATTAACAACTAGGGCAGATTATCCTGAGCTGCTTCCCAGTGTGTCTCTTTCGCTGTTTCCATCACAGAACAACAGAGTCAGGCGCTTCGCGTTCGAGCTCAAGATGCAGGACAAAAGCAGTTATCTTCTGGCAGCAGATAGTGAGGCGGAGATGGAGGAGTGGGTCACCGTTCTCAACAAGATCCTCCAGCTCAACTTTGAAGCTGCAATGCAAGAAAAGCGGAATGGAGACTCTCATGAAGGTAGGTAGGTCCCCGAGAGGTGGGGAAGGTGAGAGCCTTTCCCAAAGAGTCTGTCAGCAGACGCTTTTGTCACGCTAGATTTTACTGCCCTGAAGCCAGACATGGCGTTGCCTATAATTCCAACATGTGGGGAGCAGAGACAAGAGGCATAGGTTTTGAGGTGGCCCAGCCAACTTTCACGGGAGTTGCAGGCCAACTGTATAGTGAGCCCCTGTCTCAGGAAACCAAAACGAACGAAAAGAATTAGTTCTTTGACGATGTTTGTGTGGCAGGTGTGTAACACAAATAGCCATGGTGTGGACAGGCAGGCCTGGATGTGAGTCTCAAGAATATCAGGTTTTAGGCCTGGAGAGATGGCTCAGCGGTTAAGAGCACTACCTGCTCTTCCAGAGGTCCTGAGTTCAATTCTCAGCAACCACATGGTGGCTCACAACCATCTGTAAAGAGATCTGGTGCCCTCTTCTGGCATGCAGGCATACATGCAGACAGAATACTGAGAATACTGTACACATAATAAATAAATAAATAAATAAATAAATAAATAAATAAATAAATAAAGAATATCAGTTTTTAGCTCTGTGACCTTGGGCAAACTACTTGTGTTTTCTGAGTCTCAGTTTTTACCTGAAAATGGAAATAAGAGCTAGGGACGTAGCTCAGTTGATAGAGTTCTTGTATGAAGCCTTAGGCTCCCAGTACTGCATAAACCTTGTGTGGTAATAGACACCTGCAATCCTAATTTAGGAGGAGGCAAGAGGTTCAGAAGTTCAAGGTCATCCTTGGTTAGATAGTAAGTTCCACTCTAACCTGGACTACATGACAGCCTGTCTTTAAGAAAAAAATAAAAGTTGTGTGGGTATGGGGAGGGATGATTTTTGAAATTGAAAAGAAAATTACCAACGGAAAGAGTAAGCTTCAAAGTGTAGGTTTTTGCTTTTTGTTTTGGGGTTTTGTTTGTTTGTTTCTTTGTTTCTTTGTTTTTCAAGACAGGGTATACCTGACCATCCTGGAACTAGCTGTGTAGACTAGGCTGGTCTCAAACTCAAAGAAATCCACCTGCCTCTGCCTGCTGAGTGCTAGGATGAAAGGCTGTGCCACCACCGCCCGACTTCAGCTGTGTTTTTGATGTAGGTTCATTCAAATTGTACAAGTCCATAAGTGAACAACTCTGGTTATACCCCGAATTACCTGAGGGTTTGAAAAAAGTCAAAATACTATTTCCTTCATCCGACCAAAGCCTCTGGTTGGGTGTGGCTGTGAAGGATGTTGCACACAGCTAACTTAAGTTCTAGTAGGGTGGGGAGTTGAGGATGGGGACCTTAGCTGTGCAAGAAAGGTCTTGGGTGTCGCCACTTTCCCTGCTGGGCTTGGCCATCAGGGTCGTTCTAAAGCCCTGAGCTGTTTTGAATGTTCTTTCAGACTTGACAGCCACTATATTCTGGTTCCTTTGCTTATATTAAATAAGACAGTTACGACTACACATGACTCAGTTGATCTCTTTTGACATCTAGATGACGAACAAAGCAAACTAGAAGGTTCCGGTTCCGGTTTGGATAGCTACCTGCCTGAACTTGCTAAGGTGAGGTCACCCTAATATTCCCACTCTCCACTGAATGCTAAATGCTTCTCGTTTCATGACTCTCCTAAAATAAGAACACTGATGGAGTGATTGTCCCTGTCTGCTTCCTGACGTGACTATGAGGGGGTGGCAATTGTTTTGCACTAATGACACTTCAGTCTGTCTTCCAGAAAATGTCCTACAAAGTACGTTGATTTTTTTTAAGTGCCACCATTACATTTAATATGTCAGCGCAAATATGAAAGAAATAACAAAAATACCTGCCTGTGTATACCTAGTATTCTCTCTTACTTGGGCTTCTCTTAAATTATGTTCATTGGTGTTTTAGTTAATGTTTCTATTCTGTGAAAAACACACAGCCAAAATCAGCTTAGGGAGGAAAGGGTTTATTTGGGCTCTCAGGTCACACCCCATCACTGTGAGAAGTCAGGGCAGGAGCTGAAGCAGAGGCCATGGAGGGTGCTGCATACTGCTCTTCTCAGGACTTGCTCAGCCTGTGTTCTTATAGCACCCAGGACCACCAGCCCAGGGTGGCACTGTCCACAGTGGGCTGGGCTCTCCCATATCCATCAAGAAAATACACCACAGTCTGGCCCACTGTCCAGTCCAGTGGGGGCGTTGTCTCCACTGAGGTTCCTTCTCAGATGACCTAGTTTGTGTCCGGGAGCCAGAACACTTGGGTACCCTGTCTCACTCAAATTAATACCCTCAGTTCCCGAGGATGATTGTACATTGTGGAAATTTTGTCACTTCAACTAAACAGGAACTGCTGAAGGTACAGACCGTGTTCCTGGGTCACCCAAAACAAACAAAATACAAGCAAACAACAACAAAGTCAGGCTCTTCAAGCATTTGGTAATTTTGAGAAACCCCAGAGTTACTGAAAAGCACAAGAAGAAACAAAGCAGCCATGTCAGCACAGCCCAGAGCCCCATGCTGCCCTGTTACCTTATTAACATACATATTTTTAAAAATATAACCCCAGTGACAGTCGGCCCTCCTTTCAGCACGGCCTTTGCTCCCATTCTCTCCTGCTCCACAGCCCCCGCCACGATCATCCACTGGGATACATCTTTTTTATTTTATTTTATTTGTGCTCTGCCTGCATGTATCCCTGCAGGCCAGAAGAGGGCGTCAAATCTCCTTACAGATGGTTGTGAGCCACCATGTGGTTGCTGGGAATTGAACTCAGGACCTTTGGAAGAGCAGGCAGAGCTCTTAACCGCTGAGCCATCTCTCCAGCCCACATCTTACTTCCATTTTGTTGTGTGTTTTTACACACAACTCACCATAAAGACACCGGGTGGTGATTTTTGTGTGTTTGTGGGTTTATTTTGCACTGGTGTTCAATGATATCACATTTGGCCTTGTTTGGGGTACAGACCTTTTAACTCTTGGGCTATTTCCATTTTTCTTACTCTGCCGTGACTCTCCTTGTCCTGTGTACGCATCTGTCCATGATTCTTCTTAAAAGGAGGGCGATGTCTTTGTCTTCACCGTCCCTTTATGGTCTTTGTGTTACTGCCTTTCTGTTTTGCTATTTTTATGATACAGTGAAATGCTGGCTGTACCCACCCACACGTTAAACACTATAATAGAAACATGGTGTGTCTAGGTAGGCTTGCGAATAGACTGGCGTCCAGCATTGACCTTTCTCTCTAGATGACATGGTGGCTCTCAAATATAACTCTCCTTCCTGGCTCAGACTGCAGAGTTCTGTTTTTCTTCAGGACTTAGCTATTTCCACACCTGCCCATTAAAACTAACTTTAGAACTTCCATTGTCACCTATGCCTAGCTTGGAGGAGTTTTGGCTTCATGCTTTATTTTCATGCTAGTCCTGTGTGTGTATGTGTGTGTGTGTGTGTGTGTGTGTGTGTGTGTGTGTGTGTGTGTGTGTGTTGCTGAAACTCAGGGCCTTGCATATGGTCGACCAGTAGTCTAGCACTGAGCTACACCCCTCGACCCGTCTTGTTAAGCAGTCTGGGCATTAGCTGACAGCGACTCATGCTTCCTGCTTTGTTCCTGGATGCTCAGAGGTTCCCCCCGCAGCACGCTCGAACTTGTTTGGTCCTTAGCTTACTGGAGCAGTGCATCCATGCAGTCTAGAGACCAGAAAGGCACTTTAGACTTACCCAGTGGACAGAATGGTTACCT
This sequence comes from Ondatra zibethicus, assembly GCA_004026605.1. Classification (NCBI taxonomy): domain Eukaryota; kingdom Metazoa; phylum Chordata; class Mammalia; order Rodentia; family Cricetidae; genus Ondatra; species Ondatra zibethicus. The sequence continues at coordinate 58,437 of PVIU01008492.1, forward strand.
AAGATGAAGCTCCCGTGATTTGAGCCCAGGGTTGGTGATTTCACATCCGTATCTCTAAGCCAGGCCGTGACACACACTGCTGCTGGGGAGGCTGAGACAGGAAGAATGCCCAGTTCAAGGTCAGCTTGGGTCATAGCAAGAGCCTGTCTTAAGCAAAGCCAAACGGGACAAAACCAACAAGAAATCCAGGTTTCCCCCTATGAATTGTTATAAGAATTTAGTCTTTTCTTCTCCTGCTACCTAGCCAACTTAATTTTTCAAAGGGAAAAGGGGAAAAACTGTACTGTTTTTCTCCCAGGGTGCTACTGTGAGGACTATTGGAAGTGTGGCTCTATCGGTCACCTGTGAATTCTAATGGCCTTCTTAGTCGTGTGGCCTTTGAGGGGCCAGGCTCTAAGTGGAGAGGCATGCCTGTGCCTGGTCCCTTTGTGGTCAGCCTGGCTGTTAGCCATGCTGGTGAGCCTGGGATATGGCTCATTTGTACTCATTAAGGGAACTTGGGAACTAGCTAGCAAACGGACATCCTGTTTTTAGGAGGAATGAATTCCATGGTTACAGAGTCAGATAAAGTGTGTATGGAATGGGGTGGGAGAGATGCAGGGAGAGAAAGGGAGTTTACTCGGGATGAAGAGGTCAGGAAAGCAGAGGACGGGAGTCTCGGCCGCAGTGGAGGGTGGAGAGGATGCCTGGATCAGTGGAGAGGTCGCTGGAGGTGTGACTTACTGGCCAGACCTCTCTGGATGGCTTGTCTCGGCCTCACTCTTCCTGTTAGCTCTGGCTTTTGTTTTCCATTGTGACTGAGGCCCAGCCAAACAGGATATGTCTGACAGGAAGTTATTTCAGTGCAAAATAACTGATATTTCATTCTAGAATATTGTGGACTTGGATTTTCAGGGTTGTTTGTATGTTCCTGGAGCGTTTGCTTGTGCTTGGAGTACTGGATATCTCTACACTGTTTTCACATCAAGGACATACTATATTTACCTGAAAACTTAATCTTTTCCTCCTATTGTCTAGCTCTGAAACCAAACTTTTTATTGTAAATAAAGCAAAATTCATAGCATCAGTCTTACAAGTATTTCTATTTAAAAAGCCTGTACAAACCAGCGAATTTGTTTCTTCTGGGAACTCAGGGCATTCCTTCCTCTGCTTGCCTTGCTGTTAACTGACCCTGGAGGATGTATGTGTATTACCTTTTTGTGTAAAGGTAATATGAAGAAAAACCTCACACTCTCAATGTATTTTCCTTCTCTGTGGTGTGTGTGTGCACGTGCGTGTGTGTGCATGCTATGGGTGCACACATATGCATGTGCAAGTGTGTATGGTGTGTTTCAGTGTGGTGTGTGCACACATGTGTGTAGTGTGTTTCAGCATGATGTGTGTACACATGTGTGTGCACATGTGTGTGCATGTGTGCATGCTATATGTGTGCATGTATGCATGTGCACACATGTGTGTGGTGTGTTTCAGTGTGATGTGTGTATATGTGTGATGTGTGTGCACACATGTGTGCGTGTGTGCATGCTATGTGTGCACATGTATGCATGTGCACGTGTGTGTGGTGTGTGCACACGTGTGTGTGTACGTGTATCCAAACAGTAGCTCATGCTTCATTGCCTTGTGTTCTGAAAGAGAGGCCGTTTCTTATGATTCCAGAATCGCTTCCATTCTATTTCTTTATGATTTTATTTCTAGGTTGATGAATTTTTCTTTCCAGGTAAATCTTCCATTGTGGAGTACAGGACAGAGTTTGGTGTCTGTAGGTCTATAGCCTCCTTGAGACTGGGTCAGGGACTGGGGGCCGTGCTCAGCAGGACTTGTGGGAACCCGTGTGGTTTCCTGGCCACATTTTTTTATAAGAGTTTTAAAGCCAACTCTGGAAAGAACACTTCCTTCCCAGACCCCAAACCAGAAAACCATGCCATTGTTACGCCGTGGAATCGCCTGTGGTTTGGCAGTCATTCCGCTGCTAAGCTTCCTAATTCTAGAATGCTCTAGCCTGGCTTTGTGTCTTGAGGTGAAGTGTTAGTCTGTTTGAGTTAGATGACATAAGGCATGAATATGTTCTGTGGCAGCTCTTTAAGGGAAGAACTAAATCATCTGGAGGCTGGAGAGACGGCTCGATGGCTCAGCACTAGCTGCTCTTCCAGAGGACCTCGTTTGGATTCCTAGCACCTACATGGTGGCTCACAACCATCCGTATCTCCAGTTCCATGGGATCCGATACTGTCTCCTGGCCTCCGTGGGTACCAGGCATGCACCTGGTTTCGCAGATATGCATACAGGCAAACCACCCATACGCATAAATTTTTTTAAGCCTTATGTATTCCAGCCTCAGAGGATTTTGCTAAATCTGTTTTATCTCATTCTGTCTGAATGACTCGGTTGCCAACACCATGTTTTTCCTGTAACATACTTTTGAAATGAAATAAAATTGGCCATAGAATGATGTTTCACTTCAAATTGCTCACACATAAGCTTGAGATACATCACTCTCTTTTCTGGAAACTCTTGAATGTTTGGTCCTTAACTACCAAAGATGAAGGAAGCATGACGAAGGCATGTCATCTGCAGCTGAGTTTAGCGTGTACCGTGTGAGATAGGAAGTGTCTTTGTGTCTGCTGAGTCCTCCTCTCCTTTGACTTGTGTGCAAGTGGCAGTTTCTAGGGAGGCTTGCCCTGCTCCTGTCCATGTCTTTCCTCCACTGAGTCTAAATAGAAAACAGGCCTTGCCAGAACGGAGCAGCTGTTGGGAGGAAGCCTCCTCCAGTCACACTGACCGACCACAGGCTGTTTTCAGAGCAGGACCGCTTCCTGCCACCCCGAAATGCGCTCAATTACATAGTCTTGGGATAATTCTTTTAACAGCTATATCTTTGTGGGCACTTAGCCTGTGAAAGTACATATTCTAAGCGTCTCAATAAGCACTGATTAAGATTTTATTTTTATGCTTCTTGTAAGTAAAACTGCCTGGTGGTGTGTGAACAAGTTAGACCTTTTTCTTCGTCATCCTCTCTGACATCTCCAATCTCCATCCACTCCTATTCCTCCTATCAAACGGGGTGCAAATAAAATGTAGAGATACTTGTGTGAGGTTTTTAGTTATTTACTTCATGAGTCTCATGATTTGCCTTTTATTTTGACAATCTTTCTATCACCTAAACATATTTCATGGGTGTCTCCCTGGGTCAGAGAAGAGGTAGGCTCTTTGCGGAATAAGTCTGGAATGGAGCACACGCAAGTCAAGGATGTAATATTTCACTGGTGGACACGTATGTTTTTCTCAGCCATGTCTTTTAGGGACGTTTAGGTGATTTTCAGTTTTCAGTTTGTGTAAATTGTACGGTAAGTATCGTGATGTAGAATCTGTGACTTCTTACTTCAGGAGGACTTCCCTAAACTGGGATTTCTAGGTGAAAGGTTATTGGGGTTTTGATGGTTTAAATATTGCCAGTTTCTTGACATTAAATAGTATAATAATTTATATTCTTATTTCTCTGCCTTGTTCCCAAAGTTTTTTAAAATCATTTTATTCTGCTTATTCTTTTCCTGATCACTGGTCATATTTTTGTGTTTTCATGTGTTTATTTGCTGTTTGGGTTTCTCCTTAGTCTCTGACTTGTCTATTCATTTCCCTTTTTCTTATGACTATTTTTGAAATATATTTTTTCCTTTTTTAAAAAATTTTATTATTATGTATACAACATTGTGCCTCTATGTATGCCCACACACCAGAAGAGGGCGCCAGATCTCATTGCAGATGGTTGTGAGCCACCATGTGGTTGCTGGGACCTCTGGAAGAGCAGCCAGTGCTCTTAACCACTGAGCCATCTCTCCAGCCCTAATTTTTTCCTTTTTGACTGATGAAATATTTAAGAGCCTGGGCTTTTAAACTGGATGGCACACATTAGCGCATGTGCTCCTATGTCATGTTGAGACTTTAGAGAAACGACTCCAGGCCCCCTTGCCTTAGAGCCTTGGATGAGCAGGGACCATAAGCTTTGCAAGGTGGTGTAAATTTTCATTTATTTACTCCGTGGTGCTGAGTATTAAGACAGAGGCATCAGGCAGGCTGGACGCGCACTCTGTACTGAGGCATCACCCAGCCCTAGCTCATGAAAGCTTAAGTAGACACGGAGAGTATCGAGCAGGAGGTATTGGCCATCATCAATTAAAATCAATGGTGTCGCCATTGGATTCCAGGTATTTGTTATTCCCTGGGTGAAGCCCTGCCTTCCCTGAGCCATGCTCTTACGTCTTAGGTCCTGTTTGACTTGCTTTTTTTGTTTTTTGTTTTTTCCTCCGGACCCCGTGTATTGTGCTTTCCTTCTGTTTGATGCATTTTCCTGGGCCTTGGGAGGATGTGGGAGGGGCAGTTTAGGATTCCAGACTTGAAGGCCGAAGAGATGGCTTTAAGGACTAAGAGCTCTGACTGCTCTCCCAGACAACCCGGGTTGAATTCCCAGCACCCACATAGCAGATCACAACTGTCTGTAACTCCAGTCCCAGGGTACCCAAGACCCATGGCAAAACACCAATGCACATAAAATAAGTGTAAGGATCCAGTCTTGCTTTTTGTCCAGCTGGCCATGCGAGGTGGGTCATGGCTTTTACTTATTAGAATATTCCTTCTTTCCTGGAAGGGCACACTCATTGGGTGTCAGTGGCCATCCTGCGGGACTTCGTGTCTAATTTGGCTACTGATATTTATTTTTTCTCTTATGTTTGTGTCCTTATTTGCTCCCCAATTCTGCAGAACTCAGAGTAGTTTTGCTAGCTCTATTAACTTCTGATTTCCTGGCACAAGTCAGTTTAGATGGCAGCGGTCAGATTCCAGAAAGGCGGCAACCATTGTATCCACCATTAAAAATCTAAGATCACAGCCAGGAGGTTGTGATGCACACCTTTAATTCCAGTACTTGAGAGGCAGAGGCAGGTGGATCTCTGAGTTAGAGGTCAACCTGGTCTACAGAGCGAGTTTAAGGACATCCGGAGAAACACAGAGAAACCCTGTCTCTAAAAACAAAAACAAAAACAAACTCTGAGATCACTGTCTTTGCCAAGGAATTCAACTCAGAATTAGAATATAGTACCACTGCCTCTTCCAGTCCTGATAGCTTCCTAGGGAAGCACCTGAGCGGTCAACAGCATGTTCTATGAGCTCAGTTAAGTGGATTCCACTTAGATATGTTGTAGTTTTTAGTGTGTATTAAAAAGAAGAAGCTACAGGGGTAGGCAAGATGAAGTGAGATGAAGCTCTCAAACTCTCCATGGAGAGAGTCTGCCTGGATCCAACCCAGGTACCATCTTCTACATGGAAAGCAAAAGCAGGGGATGTAAGGACCTGCAAGAGGTCACTCTTAGATGCTGCCCGATAAACACTGCTGGGGGAAGAGCCTCTGACGTCATCTCGTGCATTCTTTTTACTTAGAGATAAAAGTCAGCTTGCAGAGCTAGTTACGAATGTCAATTCATTTACAAGCAGGCTGCTGGTTATAGTTGTTGAGAGTTTGAGTCATAGCCAAGGACTCATTATGACTGAAAAATTAGTATGATTCTTAATTTCTCATTGGGTTAGGTTAGAAACACAATAGCAGATGTCCCTTAGCCATCAACAAAGAAGACAGCCAACTTCTTCACTATGGTTGTCCCTGCTCCATCGTCTGGGGCAGAGAGGTGACTCCTGTCTTTGGGAGAAGTAGCAGATGAGAAGGGGGAATTATAATCAGAGCTCCATATTTATCTGGGAAAATGAAGAGTAAATGTCTGTGACTGCCACAAAGAATGCACTACGGGCATGATAAATAAGAAGTTGAAGGGGGCTCGATCTCGTGAATGTGCAGAAGCCTCTTTCACACAAGCGCCCCTCTAAGTCCTGCGTCTCCTTCGCCCTGCTACCACATGTCTGTGTCCTCCTGTGACTTCTCTTCTGCCTGTCCCTTGGTGCTCTGCCAACCCCGCCCCCCCTACTCTCTCTGAGGAATCATGTCCGCTTCCATCCCCACCTTCATGCTGATACTTTCCAAGTCTGCTACTCAAGTTCAAGGCCATCTACTGAAAGGTTCCAGCTGAGAACCTCTCAGGCTTAACTGTAACTACGCCATTTTAAGCCTCCTCAGGGTTCCAGTGCCTATTCTGTCTCCCACAACATCCCAGCCCCTGCCACCCAGGTCACGTGGCATTACTCTGCCTCCTAGAGACCAGACAGGGTTGTGGAGTAGCCTGTACTTCCCCGCTGTTGTGAAGAGATACCACGATAGAGACAAGTTACAGAGGAAGAGTTTATTAGGGGCCCAGTTACAGTTCCCGAGAGTTGGAATCCATGGGCATTGCGGCGGGGAACAGGTAGGCAGCCTGGTACCGGAGCAGCCGCTGAGTGCCCCCATCTTAGTCCACACACTCAAAGCAGAGAGAAGGAAAGATAGCGTGGAATGGTGTGGGCTTTTGAAATCTCAAAACCCATCCCAAATGATGCAACTCCTCCAAAAGTCCTACCCATCGCAGAAGGTCCCACCAACTGGGGATGAAGCATTCGAATAGATGAGGTTTATGGGGACCTCATTTAAACTGCCACAGGCGGCTTTCAAACATTCTGATACCTCTTGGGGAGGCAGTGGGGACAAAGGATTTTGTTCACAAATAAATTTCTTTCTTTTTTTTTTTTTTTTTTTTGTCCACAGAGCACCAGAGAAGCAGAAATCAAGCTGAAAAGCGAGAGCAGAGTGAAGCTTTTTTACTTGGACCCAGATGCCCAGGTAAGAACTAGTTTCATATGTAGAATATAAAATCCATGAATGTTTAATATTCAGCGTACTGCCGAATATTGAGAACAGTGTTTTGCCCGCTTTTCCCGGAAGGCACCAGCCTGAATATTCAGGGTCACACTGATCATATAAGGGACCCCTAAAATAACCGCTAGAGCGTGGCACACACCACTGTAGACACCTGGGAGGCAGTAACACGAGCTTTCGACCCCGAGAGAAAACTGTGTGCAACCCACATCCATGTGCCAGCAAAGCCCAAACATGGCATGACAAAGACCTCCAGGACCTGCGACATTGAGAGTGGAGTTGCCAAGGAGGGACAAGGTCATGCTACATTTCACCCTAATGCTTTCCTTCCTCGTTTGTGGTTCTTTTAATAGACCTAGCTCTCCCTTTTAAATGACTCCCCACTTAACTTTAATAATAACCATCTTCTAAGTTACTTCACGGACCTCCTAACACTCTGTCTACTGTGGTAGCATGAGTATAGCACAAACCTTACAGCTTGAGTCATTTGATAATATATAATTCAAACTTTAAAAACTACAAATTTTAAAAAAGAGTAATAAATATTCTTCATGCAACTGTTACACCATCTGTTTCTAGAATATTTGAAAGTTTACGTCTTTAGAAACTGAAACTCTCTTTTAAATAACAGCTCCCCATTCCTGTTGTACGTAAGCCCCTAACGACCTCTGTTCTGCTTTTAGTCTTTATGAATTAACTATTTTATCAAACTCATCAATGTGAAACCATGCAGAATTTGTCTGTTATGTCTTCCTTTACTTAGCCTCTTTCCAACTCCATCCACGGCGTTCCTTTTATTGATTGCCTTGATTGATTGCTATTATTTGTTGGGGTGAAGCATAGACTGTGAAACTTCAGCCACATGTGGGGGTCAGAGGGCAGCTTCAGGAGTCGGTTCTCTCCTTCTCCGTGGATTCTGGGATCACAGTCAGGTGGCCGGGCTTAGATGCCACACACTTTACCTGCTTCAGAATTTCTTTTTTTGGTTTTTTTGTTTTGTTTTTTGTTTTTTCGAGACAGGGTTTCTCTGTAGCTTTGGATCCTGTCCTGGAACTAGCTCTTGTAGACCAGGCTGACCTCAAACTCACAGAGATTTGCCTGCCTCTGCCTCCGAAGTTCTGGGCTTACAAATGTGTGCCACCATGTCCAGCCCTGAATTTCCTTTTTATTATTGAGTGTACGTGTCTGTATGTACACCCGTATGTGTGTGTGTGTGTGTGTGTGTGTGTACACATATATAATGTATTTATGTTTCCTTACACATACACTAATGGGTGTTTAGGTTGTTTATAACCATAGTATTATTCCCTGCATAATTATCCATCAAGCAGGTGTATCATGTATGTGACTGTCATCATCATGTATGATGACAGCACGTGTTGTAGCAAAGTCGCAGCCCTATTGTGGATATAGCTTTCCCGTGTTTCGGGCAGTTTTACGTGATAACACCCATGATGGGATTTTTGATGGGAACTCTAAGTGTTTACATACCCACGTTTTCATTTTCAAGAAACTGGACTTCTCACCCATGGAGCCTGAAGTGAAGCCATTTGCAGAGAAGTTTGGGAAAAGGATTCTCGTCAAGTGCAATGATCTGTCTTTCAATCTCCAGTGCTGTGTCGCCGAAAACGAGGAAGGACCCACTACAAATGTAATTTTCCTTCTGAAAAGTCTAGGTGTTTGACAAGGTCACCCACAAACACGCAGGTCCGCCAGCACGTTGTCTCTAGAGGGGAGATGTTAGAGTTGCCATAAAGTCCCCCTGGTCAAGAGCATAGACCCTGGTCTGGGTGGGTTTGTCACCTGGCCCAGGGACCAGCTGAGGAGGCAGTCGCCTTAAGCCGTACTAAAGCCATGGGTGGAATAATTTGCCCTTTAACGAAACCGTACTTTTCCTTCCCAGAATTCCCACTTTCTGGAACAGCCCTTCCATCAGACATCCACGAGGTTAGGCTGAATCTCCCTGCTTTGCCAAGTTTTAGAAAAGTGTGAGCCCCCACTCCCACCACACATCCTTTGTTTCAGACGCTGTCCAGAACACGAGTGTTTTTTTCTGATACTTTTGGCTTCCTCTCCTCTTTCTCCAGCGCCCTCTCCACCATGTGGCTGCTTGTCTACCATGTGTCTGACCTCCACATGGGCTTAAACCGCATAGCATTTTTTCCCTCTTCTCTTCCCCATTCTTCTTCCCTGGGTAACTACTGAGATTCACAGCTTGATTAGCATGGGGTTTTTCATTTAGAGTCTAATAAAAATGTCCTCAAGTTTCAAAATAGTTTTAAAAGAATCAGTGCTTTCTGTTTTAAACATTTATTAATTTCAGGTGTCGTGGGTTTCCCTTTACACTGCTTGGGTGTGGAGACCTCACCCAGGGAGGGGCGTAGGGCTCACCCTGGGGTGTGGATGGGATGGGGGTTTGTGGAAAGGGTAAGGATGGCAGTCTTAAGCTGCATGGTCCCAGGACATGGATTTCATGTTAGATGCTCCAAGGAAATCAGCATCTTATCTGGAGAGGGTGCATTAAACAGTGATGCTTGTGAAGGGGGAAGTAACAGTTTTGTTTCTTAAAATGCTTTGTAGCCTAACTCTCTGTGGCAAGGAACAAAAGTGTCACGGTCATTCAAGGGAACAGCCGTAAACGGGGCTCACCATTCTCCCTGCACAGCCGCAGCTGTCTGCACTGTCTTGACGACCGTGGTGTTGTGTTGATGTCCTTGTCCAGGTCGAGCCTTTCTTTGTCACCCTGTCCCTGTTTGACATAAAATACAACCGGAAGATTTCCGCTGACTTCCACGTAGACCTGAACCATTCCTCGGTGCGGCAGATGCTGGTCCCCACGTCCCCAGCCCTGATGAACGGTGGCCAGAGCCCACCTGCCTTCCAGGATGCGCTTCATGCCACAGCCATGCAGTATCCAAAGCAGGTGGGGGACCGTGCATACCTCTGAGACTCCTCTTGCACGTGCTGTTTGATATAGTAAAAACTGCTCAAATGAGACCCTGTCATGCACCAGTGGGGCAGTTTGGGTCATTAATTATAGGGCAGCGTGTGTAATTATATCGTAAAAACATACTGAGGGAGAAGTGGTTTGGGGCTCTCGTTCATTGCCTTAAGCCTCTTCCTGCTTGCCGTCCCCACCAAGTAGGCTCTTTGAGCAGATGGTGGACTGAGAAGTACCTGGGATATTTGGCCCAGGTCTCCTTCCTGATTGGACTGTCTCACTGCCTGTTTTGGTGGCCAAGGGATTTCTTTCCTTCATCCTGAGTCCTGCTGACTGTGAGAACCCTTTGTCTCCCTAGGGAATATTTTCGGTCACGTGTCCGCACCCGGACATATTCCTTGTGGCCAGAATTGAGAAGGTCCTCCAGGGGAGCATCGCGCACTGTGCTGAGCCGTACATGAGGAGCTCCGACTCCTCGAAGGTAGGAATGGTTTCCATGCTTTGCGATCATTGAAAAGCAATGGACAGAGGGATGACTTTTATGCCCTAATAGAAACAATTATGAGGTCACAGGTGAGCCACACTTAGCAGTGGTCCAAAGCGCACAGACAGATGAGGCACTTGCCACATAAACCTGAGGGTTGGAGTTCTGCTCCCTGGCACCCATACACCTGCCCCATCTGTAGTCCCAGCACTCATGAAGCAGACCGGGTAGCTAGAGTGGCCAGTACCAGCGGGCTTTAGGTTCAAATGAGAGCTAGCTCTCCACAGCGCGGTAGCCATCTGTGACTATGCCTTCCTGACATCAACTCCAGTCCTCCACAGACATGCACATAGCTTTTACACACACATGCAGACATGCATACAGACAGACATGATGCACGCCACGCATAAAAAAAATGCTAAACCATAAGGAGCAGGTACTTTATGTACTTGGTTTATTTTTGTCCACGCGGAGAACTGTGCTCAGGTGTTGGCACATGCCAAGTGTATGTTCTCTCACTATGCTAAATTCTTATTCCCGTGTGTCCAATTCTTTTGTTTGTTTGTTTGTTTCTGTGAGTCAGGTGTGACTGTGAAGGACCACAGAGTTTTATAGTGACGAGGGATCGTGAATATTGCCACCGTATCCTCCATTTTTAGGGTGGGGAAGCAGAGCTCATAGAGTCACACAGTGACTTTCGTGAATCTTCAGAGGGCATCCCTGCTGCTCTGGTCCTTTGTCGCCTGCCGAGTGCTTTCTCTCACTCGATGGTGCTTGCAGATCATTGCAGGGCTTGTCAGGGTGCAGTCCTGCCCAGAGCGGTGGGGGCAGGCTCCAGGCTTCTCTGACAGTGACCCTAACTGCAGCTCGGAAGAAAACATGGCTCTCGGGTATAAGTGCTTTTCCTAAGACTGGTTTGACTTTTGATGTACTCAAGTAATATAAATGACCCCCAGGTTCCTTCCTATACACACAAAGGACACTCAGGTCCCCACTAGACTGTCCAGATCAGCCACACTTCGATAACAGAGCACTACCACAGGACAAGGACATGTGGGACAGCTGATTGGTAATAGAACCACTCTACATGCATGCAGGTCATTGGCCCAAAGCCGACTTGCTTATTGTGTTCCATCAACCTAGAACAAGCCAGAGCTGACAATGAGGAAGGGATAGTGTTTGTGTATAAAGCAAAACTGTAACAATTGAAGGGCGGTGTCTAATTTAAACCAGTACTAATTATGGCATTTCCCAGATTGTGGGAATCTGCACGTTGGTGCACGTTAGGAGCTGGGAAAGCTTAGAATGCTCATTAGTGTTTTCCTTTAAATTCTGGTAAATAGATATTTGGGCATGGATACCAAATATTAGTATACTCAGTGGTTTACAATCCGCTCTTAGTGAAGTCTGTGAGAGGAAAAATTCTGGCCTGAGAGGAGCCTGTTTGTTGCTTGCAAAGACTGGAAGGGTTTATTTCTATGCTTCCTGAAAACAATACTCTAGTTATGAGGATCACTGCCCGGGGTACATTAAATAAAGAAGTCTGTAATGGGTTTGAATCCAGCCCTATGGTTGTTATAAGAAGCACCTTTCTGTGCATCTGGCGGTGTGGTGAGCTTTTCTTCAGTGATCCATGCTCTGGTCTCGCTTTCCCCATGCCTGAGTATCTCAGTGCTCTGTCCTGCTATGTTCCAGGTTGCCCAGAAGGTGCTGAAGAATGCCAAACAGGCATGCCAAAGACTGGGACAGTACAGAATGCCGTTCGCTTGGGCAGCGAGGTAAGGGAGAACGCCTTTGATACTTGAGATGGACGGATGGGCAGATTCAAATAGGTGAAATCAAGGGTGAATAACCAGCAGGTCAGAAGATGTATTAAGCAATGGCACAGACAGGAGGGACATGGGCCAAAGAACAGCTGCTGGGCCCAACAACGTGGACAGGAGGTTTGTCACAAGAGAGTCCAGGCCTTGGCCACATGCCTCCAGCTGGGATGGTGCATCTGGGGTGTCCCGCGGTGGCCTCTCTCAGTGTTCCTGCCTTCTTTCCCACGTGAATGTGTATGTTGTTTTCTCAGTACAAGCTTTTGGCTGGAACTCTTCTCTGTGCAAATTGAGTTAGTTGTGGTTGTCCTCATTAATACTTGCTGCATTTGGGGATAATGAGATTTCTGTTGGCCACAGCCAATGGAATCATGATTAGTCTGTGTGCAGAGACCAGAGTTCTCTTTATTTTGGTCTTTATAAAAGTTGAGTCTCGAAATATCATTTCACCGTTTCAGGACATTGTTCAAGGATACGTCTGGAAACCTGGACAAAAACGCCAGATTTTCTGCTGTCTATCGGCAGGACAGCAATAAGCTCTCAAACGATGACATGCTCAAGCTACTCACAGACTTCCGGAAGTGAGTTTTTAAGGTGTTGCTGTTTCTGCATGTGCGGGGGGAGAGGCTGGGACAGTCGTGTAAATTATGTCACTCAAGCTCATGAGGGGCAAAGGAAGGGAGTGGGCATGGACAGAATGTTTCCTGGAGTCCAAGAGGAGAAACAAACGGTTCTGATGCATTGGAATTCTTGTTGGATGTTTTGGTGAGGTGATAATATAGCTTAAGGATCGAGGTAAGTGTAAGCAGGAAAGAGACAATCTGAGGGACACTGTCAGCCGTGACAGCAGGAGGCAGTCAGGAGAGGCGGGCTCAACTGAGTCACAGGCCCAGTTGCTGGGCCCAGGCTTCCCGACTGGGTGTTACAGTGGGGAAGAGGAGGGTGGTCACCAAAGACACCCACTGGGTTTCTGACTTGCAAGACTGACTCTCCTGATACTATAAACAAACGCGGGGGAAGATGATAATTTGCATAATCCTCCCCTAAGCAGTCATTGTTTTCCATGCTTTGCACATGTTAGTGGGCCTGTGCATTCCCTGGGGCTTCTGCCACTGTTAGGAAGGCCCCTGATTGAAAGCTCCTGGGAATAGCGATGTGACCACACCTCCCAGTTTGCAGGCCACAGTGCTTTCTGCCTCTTCCATCTTCCGGTAGCCAGGGCAGCATCATTACAGTCTCTCTGCCTCTGGCTGCCATGGCCATCTTCCTGTCTGTCCCTGTCTTCGTCTTTCACAGGAGTCTCAGAACAGCACACACAGCCACAGGCAGATAGTCTCAACTCGTGCCCACATTTTTGGCTTTTGTTTTGCATTTGTTTGTTTTTCGAGACAGGGTTTCTCTGAAGTTAGCTGTCCTGGAACTCACTTTGTAGACCAGGCTGGCCTTGAACATACAGAGATCTGCCTGCCTTTGCCTCCCTGCTGCTGGAATTAAAGGTGGGAGCCACCACTGCCTGGGTTGGCTTTCATTTTTATCTGGAGAGGGGAATGTGACTTTCAAGGAATGGTCTGGTCTTTTTATAACATCTTACACATACACATATACTGTTCCGGGTCACAACGGAGAGATGGTGGACATGTTCAAAGCTGTGGGTTCAGCTTACCGTGTTTGTGGGGAGTCCACAGTATAGTGAGGTGGGTGGTTTTATTTTTCTCAAAAATCAGTTGTTATAAACAGGCCAAGTCTACAGTGTGAGCACAGTGAGAAACCATAGTTCTCAAAGCACGGAGTCTCTCAGCTACCAGGTGGGTAACAGTTGTACAGGTGAGCTTCAGACAGTGTCTGGGGCCACAAACACATGATACAGGATAGAGAAATTTCCTGTGAAGATTGTTGGACTAAAATTTGTTCGTTCACTTGAAATCTATCCCTGAAGGAGATCTATGGGTGATGTGGAATTTTTTGCGGGGAGAGGGGGTTGGCTTTGATGTTTTGAGACAGGGTTCCTCTGTGTAACCCTGGCTGTCCTGGAACTCACTCTGTAGACCATGCTGGTCTCGAACTCACAGAGATCCGCCTGCCTCTGTCTCCCGAATGCTGGGATTAAAGGCGTGCGCCGCCCCCCGCCGGCGATGTTGAGATTTTTTAAAGGGTGCCATTTTTTAGTGGAGGTGCTGAAGCGCACTGCTCTTGGGCACTTACGTTTAAAAGTATTATTTGTAATAAACAATATTTCTGACTCATAGAAAAAGACAAACACAACTTCACAGTTTTGGTGTATTCATGTGGGATATCGTAGAGTTAAAATGTTCATATGAAAAGACAAGAGAATTATATATACACAGGATCCACACACCTGAGGACTGAGTTTTCCTGGAAGAGTTTTTGTAGGGAATGTCACTGAGGAGGCTCCAGTGGTGAGGATCATGAGAGGTACCGACCCCAATGCTGGGCACTCAAAACATCTCACACCGTGGGCACACAGGCACGGTACAGGGTGAGCCTCAGCTCAGCTGGAGTTCTGGTCTGAACTCTTTCCAGCTGAAAGCCAAGTGTGGGGTAATAGTACCTTCCTGACCATTTCATCCCTGGGGATGTCAGGGAGTCACCAGTTACACTCAAACAGAGAGTAGAAATGAGAGCCCCTGACAGACGGGGTGCACCAAGCCAAGATGGGCGTGTCCCACATGGTCTTTGATTATAGCGGAGGGAGAAGATAGAGCTGTGAATGGAGTCCTAGTTCAGGTGAGCAGCTTTTCTAAGATAGGCCAAAGGGCTCCCGTGAGGCTACTTAGTAGGTGACAGTGTCAGAGGAATCCTGAAAGCAGGCAGTTGGGAACACAGCCAAATGCTGGATCTGCTGGCTCCTGGGATCTTTTTGCTCTCTATTGCTGGGATAAAGACCATGACCAAATGCAACCTGGAGAGGAAAGGGTTTAACTTGGCTTACACTTCTGTGTCACAGCCCATTGAGGGAGCCAGAGCAGGAAATGAAACAGATGCTGTGGATGAATTCTGTTTACTGGCTTGTTCCTCAAGGCTTGGTCAGCTTGCTCTCTTATAGAACCCAGTACCATCTGCCCTGCGCTGGGTCCTCCCACCACAATCATTAATCAAGAAAATGCTCCATTGCCTACAGGCCCATCTGATGGGAGCCTTTTCTCAGCTGCGGTCCCCTCTCCCCAAATAACCTGACAAACAAGTAATCAACCCAGACCTGAACTTGGATGGTCCTTGGCAGCACTGTGGAAGAAATTATTCGATAGGTGGTTTATGAAGAGCCAGGTGGCAGCATTCTGTCTCCAGGACCAGCCATGTCACATTGACCATGACTCTTTTAAATTGGTTGGCTAAACTGGTGCCACAGAGGAATGCGAAACCTTTGGCAGAATGTGTTTGCCATGGTTACATGGAGCATCCCATGAGTGACTCATGGGTGTGAGTGGGCAGCTGTTCAATTGTTGGGGTAACTAGCTGCCCGGAAGGGCGCTGAGTGGCTCGTGTCACGTGACAATGGAGAACGTAAGAGCCTGCCCTCGGCAGTATTCTATGCGATGTAGTGTGATCAGTGATGCTGATTAAATATCTTCATGACCTGAAGCTCTTAGGAAGATGTTAGAGCCTGGGTTCAGGAGGATCTGGGCCTACTATAAATGGCTCAAGCATAAAAAGATGAAATTTTGTCAGAACAAAAATAAGTCCTATTCTGATGTCCCAACGTGTAAAGCACATACTTTCCCTGAGGCTTTGGGTTTGATTCCCAGTCCCTGCATCAATCATCTCACAACCACCGGAGACTCAGGTACCAGGGGATCTGATGCCTCTGGCTTCAGAGGGCTCACATGCACATACCTCCCCACACACATACACCCCAAATTCAGAAAAAAAAGAAATGTGTAGTAACTGTAGGTGGTTGAAAGAGGAACATTTCCTGGACCTTCGGTGAGCAAATACTCAGAGAAGGGAATTGTATCATCTCTGAGGAAGGGGCCTGGTGTCCCAATGCCTGTGTTGGTTTCTTTGACAACAGTAGCAGCTCTTATTAGGGAGAATGGGGAGATTCTTTATTAGATGGAGTCAGATGAATGACAAGTTTCATTGATCGATTACTCGATGCCCAGCATTTATATAGCTCCTGCTTCTAAATGCAGATTCTTCCAAATAAGCCTTGCATCTCCTTGGTGAGGCTGAGAAGGGAGGCTTCCATTGCAACTGTTTGGTGATATCGTATCGTTGTAACTGGTGATATTGTATCATCCTAACTATTTGGTGATATTCTGTATCTCAACCTCTGAGGTTACTTAATCCGTTAGGCTGAGGATCGCTTCAAATACTGAAAAAGTCTGAACCCTGGTGTGTACTGCAAAACACTGGCTTTGAAGACTTAACATGTTCTTGTATTGATGATATACTAAAAAGATAATATTGTGTAAGTGTTGGGCAAAGTGAAATGCCATTTTTTTTGCCAGTTTTTAATATCTTTTTCATGTGGTTGCTACAAAGTTGAAATGTGATTTCTGCAGCTGGTGATATTGTATATATTGTTAAATCCTTTTCCTGGGAATACCACTCGAGAATTTAGACTTCACACTTAACCTCCCTCATAACACTTGATTTTCTCTTTTGTTTGTAGACCTGAGAAGATGGCCAAACTCCCAGTGATTTTGGGCAATCTAGACATTACAATTGACAATGTCTCCTCTGACTTCCCTAGTAAGTGTTCGGTTCTGTGCAAAAAGCAGCCCAGGTGTTTGTCTAGTGGGCTTTTCCTCTGGTCTGTATTACTTGGGATTTCTTTTCAGATTATCTCAATTCATCATACATTCCCATGAGGCAATTCGAAACCTGTAGTAAATCTCCGCTCACGTTTGAAGTGGAGGAGTTTGTGCCCTGCACACCCAAACACACCCAGCCTTACACTGTCTACAGCAATCACCTTTATGTTTACCCGAAGTACTTGAAATACGACAGTCAGAAGTCCTTCGCCAAGGTGAGTACACAGACGTAGGAGTCTCCTTTACAACCTAGCTTTCAGGTTCTTTTATAAATATGTATATGCTGGGTTTTGTTGCTTTTTTTTTTTTCTCTTACATCTTTTTCTCTTACATGCCCCTGCAGGCCAGAAATATTGCTATTTGCATTGAGTTTAAAGACTGTGATGAAGAAGACTCTCAACCCCTGAAGGTTTGTTTGTTTTATACATACACATACACACACACATATATATGCATATATATTATATATCTTTATTTTATATAATATGTTAATATTATTATATATAATAAGATCCATAATTTCTAGCTTCTAAGAAGGTGAATGCACAGACTGAAAATTGTTCAGTGCTATATACTTTAGTAGATGTGAGTTCTACGTCCAAGCAGTGCAGCTCCAGACCCTAAAGTCTTTGCTGCGTTAAAATGACTTTTCCCAGAAAGGTAGGGGACAGATGTGCGAAATAATAGTCTCTCTCGAGATGTTAGATTTAGGTTGGGGGTGATGGAGTGCCCGCCGAGCACGCGCAGAGCTCTGGGTTCTGTCTCTGCACCTCGTAAAAGCAGGCATGGCTGCACAAACTTGTAACGGCCGCAGCAGTGCAGTCTGGAGGACCTCTGGCCGCACAGGGAGAGCAGGCCGCCTGGGCTAAGTGAGGGAGCAAGAGAGGAAAGGAGAGATTGAGTGGGAGAGGAGAAAAGGAAACGGACAGGTTAGTGACTGACAGTCATGGAGAGAAGGCCGCCTGAAATGAGGCACTGGGCAGGGTTTTCCTAATGTGTTTGTTTTCATTTGGGCAAATATAAATGCTTTCATGGAAAAATGGAAGCGGCTGGGCAGCAGACCAGCGAAGAGCTCTGGTTTTCCAGACTTCAGAGTTCCAGGACTCGCAGGCCCAGGCTCTCACAGGCAAACACTGTCCGAGGAGCCTCGCTCTCTGTAGCACATCTGACCAATCTCTCACGCCGTCAGCTGAAACCCAGCGTTTGCTTTTGCGGGTTCTCCTTGCAGTGCATTTATGGCAGACCTGGGGGCCCCGTGTTCACAAGAAGTGCCCTGGCTGCGGTTCTGCACCATCAACAAAATCCAGAATTCTATGATGAGGTAAGGCTGTCTTCAAAGAATAATGCAATTTGACCAATTTCAGAGAAACATGAAATTTTCTGCTTGTTACAGCAGAGTGCAAGGAAAACTGCACTCCATGCTGAAAACGCAGCAGCAGAATTGACTTATTTTTCTCTATTTAACATCTTTGTTATTAAAAATAAAACCACAAGTTACAAAGTAATAAAAGATAATTTTTAATTGTACCTTTAGTACCATAGTTACTATTCCAGCAGAGCTCCGTTCAAATTCATCCTCGAATTGATGTCCCTGGGAGGCCTGCTCCTTTCTGAAGGGAAAGGGAGGAGTGGAGGGAGGGGAAATCTTCAGAGAGATGATCGAGTTTTAAAAAATAAAACAGACAAAAACCAAATCCATCCTTGAACATAGTTACTATTGAACCTAAGAACTCTGCTGTGTTTTGGTGGATTTTCTCCTGTGGAATGGTTAATCTTGAACCGCTAGAGAGCCTTGTGGTGGCATGGATTTGGAGTGATCTAAAATTCGTATGTGACTTTTGACTTACACAGAACATACTTAATACCCTATGTTGACCTGAAGAGCCTTATCAGTAACACAACAGTCAGTTAACAAGTTCTTTGTGTTGCGTAGTCTACGTACGGTGAAGAGAACATGAGAACCAAGAGAGATTGCTTTTTATTGCCACGTTCAGTTTGCAGCAGAGAGGAACCTCTCGCATTTCAGACCGAATCTGCAACACTGAACTCCAGCAGGAGTAGTAGGAGGTAGCTTTTAAATTACTGACAGCATGTTCTACCGTTAATTAATATAATCGTGAGTTAGCCTTGTAGCGAACTCACATTTCTTATGATTGTGAATGTTGCCAGCCATCTGCTAATGTGCATAAAGTTGGATGAATCTTATCTCAGTAATTGGTATGTGTGGATTTTATGGTAGCAAATTGGGTACCAGGGAGATGCTGAGTAGCTAAGCTAAGCACTTGCTCTAGAAGCCGAGAACCTGAGTTCAAATCCTCAACCCCAGTATAAATAGCTGAGCTTGGCCATGCATGCAACTGTAACCCAGGGGCAGGTCGAGACGAGAAGATCCCTGGGGCCTGCTGACGCCAGCCTACCTCCAGGCTCAAGCTGCGGAATGGGGGAGAGGACTAGACACTGTGTGTCCTCTTGCTTCCTTGCACTATGTGTGTCCTCATGCTCACACGTGTGCATCTGCCACCCACATGACCCACACATCACACAAACAGAGAGCCCCCTCCAAGTAGCACCTTTGCCTATGCATAATTTGTGTACCTAATTTTTTGGCATTTTAAGTAATGTGCTCTGTGTACAATTTTTTTCAAATGGCTCCCTCCTGCCAAATAAGATAAAGTAAGGCAAACAGAAACCCAGATTCTGGATCATGATGTGGCACTGTGGTAAAGTATGTGATTAGCATGTGTGAGGTGCTAGATTGAATTCTTAGTACCAAAACCCAGAAGTAAATGAAAGTCTCCATATATGGGACCCATGTAATTGAAATCCCTGTTGTCTGAGGTCAACTGTGGTTCAGTGAAACTGCTGTAAGTGAAAAGATGTTCAGCCCCAGGTTTCATGCCTACAACTGTGTAGCTTGTGTCACGGTGTCTGTTTTCCTGTTTGCTTATGCCAGAAAGCAACATCAACCCTTCCCCGGTTTCAGTGAGTTCAGAATCCATCTCTCCTTGGTGTCATTAGCAGCTTGGGTGGGTCTAAGTTTCATCCTAGGAAGAGTTTGAAGAGGGGACACCTAGGTGCGCGTTGGGCCACCTGCACCTGCTTTCCCTGGGCATGCTTGCTGTTGCAGGACATTAGGAAGTTTGTTCTTTTGCCTTTGCAGATCAAGATAGAGTTGCCGACCCAGCTCCATGAGAAGCACCATTTGCTCTTCACGTTCTTCCATGTCAGCTGTGATAACTCCACTAAAGGGAGCACAAAGAAGAAAGACGCGGTAGAAACGCAAGGTGGGAATCCCGTCTCTCTTCATTTCTTGTTTTTTTTTTTTATCATTTGCACATTGAAGTTTTTATTATATTCTGATTCTTAATTATTCACCCTCTTGCCAGAGGGTTGCTTTGGTGGGTTTCTGGATGGCATGATGTTGTGCCTGGATTGCATATGTAAGTTGCATTTGTAAATTGCTGGTGATCTGACCCCAGAGAGACTCGCAGCAGAGGCTTTTTCAAGGCTTCCCCATCACCCTACTTTGACTGCTGGTAGCGGTCGTTGCCCAGGCAGGCTTGCGGTGGCTTTCCTTCCGAAGGATGGAAATCACAGTGGATTTTCTGTCCTTTGTTCTCAACAGTTGGCTACTCCTGGCTTCCCCTCCTGAAGGACGGAAGGGTGGTGACAAACGAACAGCACATCCCTGTCTCAGCTAATCTTCCGTCTGGCTACCTTGGCTACCAGGAGCTCGGCATGGGCAGGGTACAAGATTTTAAGAGTGGTTTGTTTTCACCCAGCGTCTTCAGAAAGCATTAAAGAATGTCTAAAACAATGGCATACGGTCACAAACAGCACACAGGATTTTTATCAGCCCTTACAGTTTGGTTTTCTTCATTCATCTTGAAGTAAATGTGTGCAGTTAGAAGCTGCTTCAGATAACTCTCAGTGTGTTTTATAAGCCTGGACTGGCAGTGCCGTGGCAGAGAGGCACGGAGATACTGGGCCTGGCATGAGTCTTTCTGAGAAGTAGTCATGCTCAAATGATAAGTTCTCAGTTCTTCTAGTTTGAGGTAGATGCTGAGGATCAAATCTCTTTCCTGCATGGTTGTTCACTCTGTCTGGTGTTACCTTCATTGCTTCTCAGAATTGCTTCTTAAGTAGTCCCTGAGCTCAGGTCTACCTAAGATCCTCATGAACTCAGACACGGTGGCAGCACTCAGGAGGCAGAGGTGAATCTCTGTCGGTTTGAGGTCAGCCTGGTGTACATAGAAAGTTCCAGTCCAGTCAGAGCTACATAGTGAGACCCGGTCTAAAAAAAATAAAAAGATACTGGTAAAGTAGGATCCATTTCCGGCGAAGTGGACTATCATCTTGGGCTACTTAGAAAGCCCGGGAGGCGGGGCGGTGTGCCGAGGGGACCCAGCTGCAATCCTGCTGTGGCCAGGTGCAGCTCTCCAGCCACCGGAGCCCTTTGGGCCTTCGGTCCCTCACCAGTGCCCCCATCAATGGTGTGTGCAGCTGAGATAGCTAATCTGTTGGGGTCTTTCCCCATTTTTTCTTTTCAGCATTATGGTCCAGAAATTAAGTGGGTGGAAGGCGGCAAGCCTCTGCTGAAGGTCTCCACTCACCTCGTCTCCACGGTCTACACTCAGGTATGGGCTGGCGGTCTCATTCCCATGATTGTTCTGTCACCGAGTTTGTGTAAGAGAGAATCCTAGTGTGTTGCCTGGAGGGGCTCAGCTAGCTCAGCCCCAAAATAACCACACAGAAACCGTATTAATTCAATCACTGCTTGGCCCATTAGTTCTAGTTTCTTACTGGCTAATTCTTACATGTTAACTTAACCCATTTCTATTAATCTGTGTATTCACATGGCAGTGGCTTACTGGATAAAATTCCTAGTGTCTGTCTCTGGTGGCTCCATGGTGTTCCTGTCTCCGCCTTCCTTCTCCCAGCATTCAGTTCCATCTTCTCCACCTACCTAAGTTCTGCCCTATCAGGCCCAAAGCAGTTTCTTTATTCATTAACTAATGAAAGCAACACACAAACAGAAGGACCTCCTACACCAATGTATTTTTACATTATAGGCCTTTACTTGAAGAGAGTACATAGAAGGTTCTTATATGTGCTGATGTACATGACAAGTAATTTATAGTCTGTGACCCTGTTCAACAGTTTTCCTCTGTGGGATCCTTGAGATGTCATCTGTGCGTGGTCAATTTTATAATCTTAAAAACATTCATGGGGCTGGATGGATGACTCCGTGGTTAAGAGCACCCAGTACAAAACCATGAGAGCCAGAGTTCAGATTCCATGTAACAAGCACTCATGTAACAAGCCAAGCGTCTCGCATGTGCACATCACCTTGGTTCCAAGGGTGTCAGAGACATGAGGGACTAGGGTCTGCTGGCTTCCAGCTGTGTTCAAGGAAGAGAGCCCCTGACTCAAGGGGATAGGCAGAGTGATAGAGGAGGAGTTCCAGTTCCCCTTCCAGCCTCTTCATACACACTGGTGTGTGCCACCCTTCACACTTGTACTCAGATGCACTGAGATTCTCACGCGCGTGTGCGCACACACATACTCACACGCACGCACATGCACACACCACACACACACCAATAAATATAAGCCATTTATGTTTGTTCGCTGGAGCAGATTTTCCGTCTCTAGAAGTGTATACTAACAGACTTTCTTCTCCCCCCCACTCCAGGACCAGCATCTACATAATTTCTTCCAGTACTGTCAGAAAACAGAATCCGGAGCCCAAGCCTCAGGGAGTGAACTTGTAAAATACCTTAAGGTACCAGATGGCTTTCCTATTCACTCTTTTAAATGACTTCGGAAGTAAATTGGGTTTCCTTTCTGGTGCTATGTGTTATTACTGCCCTTTGTAAGCTGGTGGGCCAGAGTGAACTCAGCAATAGCTCTGCTTGCCTGTGTATTCGTCCTTGTGTTCTCTCGCCTGGGGACAGTTTCTCCCATGCTCTCCCGACACAGAGCTTTGCCAGCTGCTGAGCACAAGAGAAGCTGTCCCGGCTGGGCCTCTTGGGTGCAACAGTAGCAGGTGCCGGAAGCTGGCTCGTTCATAAAGAACGGAAATGTGTTCCCTCACAGCTCAGAGGGCTAGGAGAGGATCAGGGCGAGAGGTGGGTGGTAGAGAGGAGACAAACCTGTCGATTTATAAGGAGCCCACTCCCACCATAAGGAGCCCGTTCTAGAAGTCTCAATGGTCCATTCCTGAAGGTTGAGCCCCCGTGGCCTGGTCACCTCTCCTTAGACCCCACCTCCTTGATTTTACATTGAGGATTAAGTTTCTAACAGAAGCTTTGTGAAGGACACACTCAAATCATAACAGTCCTGACCCTGAGAGAGCTTCTCAGTCCTTGTCGGAGGTGATACTCCCTTGTGACAGCATCCTGGGTGGACGGAGGTGAGCACCTAGCCTGGCCCAGATGTGTGCAGGAGTTAGGTGTGCTCCTGGAGCCACTGTGCGGCAGTGACAGCGGGATAAAGGGGACCTCGATACAGAATGGGATTCTAGAAGAGAATTTTGAAAACAGAGTCACTAAATGACATTCCCCGTGTAGGACAGAATAAGATGCGGGAAATAGGGTAGAGACTCCTATTTGGTCTGATCAAGAGAGAGCAGCCTATGTGTTTAAATAATGAAAACACACGTCTGTTACGACTGCTAGCCTCTCCTCCACTTCAGTGACAGCTATGGCCGCTCTGACCATTCTTGGTGACATTCCTCCTGATTCCTCTTCTGCCTCTCTGCTTTAAAGAGCTTTTGTCATGACACTATTCCACTGTACACTCCTGTTGAGGACGACTAGTTAATAGTCCTTCATCCCCGGCACTGTGGAACATCTTCACAGACCTGCAGTTTAGGATGCAAGCATCTTTGAAGTCCATTCTGTGTGCCTTCAGCTTTCCATTTGTCTTAGAGGGACTTCTGCTGTCCTGATTTGAAACGAGGTAGACGTTGCCTTGATCACACAGTGGGGCCTGGTGGCATGCACCTGTTGACCCAGGCCCTTGGGAGGCTAAGATGTGAGAGTCACAGGCAGTCATGAATTCCAGTTCAGCTTGGGTCACATAGCAGGACCCGCTCTCCAAGAGAATGAAATATAACCCAGGTCTCACCGCTCCCTGTGTGCAGAGTCTGCATGCGATGGAAGGCCACGTGATGATTGCCTTCCTGCCCACCATCCTAAACCAGCTGTTCCGAGTCCTCACCAGAGCCACCCAGGAGGAGGTTGCAGTGAATGTGACTCGGTAAGGGAGGGCGTAGTGGGTGGTTGGGTGGACAGATGGACGGATGGACAGATAAACGGGTGGATGGATGGACGGTTGGATGGATGAACTATCAGTTGGATGGTTGGATGGTTGGATGGGTGGACAGATGGACGGAAGGATGAAGAGACAGACGGACAGACAGACAAGTGAATGGACGAATGGATGGACAAATGAATGGATGGTTGGATTGATGATTGCATGGATGGATGGATGGGCAGATGAATGGATGGTTGGATGGATGGATGGACAGATGGATGGATGAATGGATGGATAAAAGAATGGATGGACAGTTGGGTGGATGGATGGACAGAAGAATGGATGGATGGTTGGATTGATGAATG
>PVIU01008493.1:0-82806 GCA_004026605.1 Ondatra zibethicus
CCCCCACCCCCACCCACCTCCACCCCTATTCCCACTCCCATGCTTCCAACTTTTGCCTGGCGACCTTGTTTGCTTCCAATTTCCAGGAGGATCTATATATGTTTTTCTTTGGGTTCACCTTGCTGTTTGGCTTCTCTAGGCTTGTGAGCTATAAGCTTAATGTCCTTTGTTTATGGCTAGGGTTCACTAATGAGTGAGTACATACCATAATCATCTTTTTGGGTTTGGGTTATCTCACTGAGTATAGTGTTTTCTATTTCCATCCATTTGCATGCAAAATTCAAGATGTCATTGTTTTTTACCGCTGAATAGTACTCTAATGTGTATATATTCCACACTTTCTTAATCCATTCTTCCATTGAGGGGCACCTAGGTTGTTTCCAGGTTCTGGCTATTACAAACAATGCTGCTATGAACATAGTTACACAAATGCTTTTGTAGTGTGATTGGGCATCTCTTGGGTACATTCCCAAGAGTGGTATTGCTGGATCCTGAGGTAGGTTGACTCCAAATTTCCTGAGAAACCGCCACACTGATTTCCAAAGAGGTTGCACAAGTTTGCATTCCCACCAGCAATGGATGAGTGTTCCCATTACACCACATCCTCTCCAGCATAGGGAATCATTGGTGTTTTTGATTACAGCCATTCTGACAGGTGTAAGATGGTATCTCGAAGTTGTTTTGATTTGCATTTCCCTGATGGCTAAGGAAGTTGAACATGACCTTAAGTATCTTTTGGCCATTCAAACTTCTTCTGTTGAGAATTCTCTGTTCAGATCATTACCCCATTTTTTGATTGGGTAATTTAGAATTTTAATGTCTAGTTTCTTGAGTTCTTTGTATATTTTGGAGATCAGACCTTTGTCTGATGTAGGGTTAGTGAAGATCTTCTTCCATTCAGTAGGATGCCTTTTTGTCTCAACGACTGTGTTCTTTGCCTTACAGAAGCTTCTCAATTTCAGGAGGTCCCATTTATTCATTGTTGCTCTTATTGTCTGTGCCACTGGGGTTTTACATAGGAAGTGGTCTCCTGTGCCCATGTATTGCAGTCTACTTCCCACTTTTTCTTCTATCAGGTTAAGTGTGGTCAGATTTATATTGAGGTCTTTAATCCATTTGGATTTGAGTTTTGTGCATGGTGATATATAAAGATCTATTTTCATTCTCCTACAGGTTGACATCCAGTTATTCCAGCACCATTTGTTAAAGATGCTTTCATTCTTCCATTGTATACTTTTATCTTCTTTGTCAAATATGAGGTGTTCATAGGTTTGTGGATTAATATCCGGGTCTTCAATTCGATTCCATTGGTCAACATCTCTGTTTTTATGCCAATACCAAGCTTTTTTCATTATTGTAACTCTGTAATAGAGTTTGAAGTCAGGGATGGTAATGCCTCCGGAAGTTTCTTTATTGTATAGGATTGGTTTGGCTATCCTGGGCTTTTTGTTTTTCCATATAAAGTTAGTAATTGTTCTCTCAAGGTCTATGAAGAATTTTGTTGGGATTTTGATGGGGATTGCATTGAATCTATAGATTGCCTTTGGTAGAATTGCCATTTTTACTATATTGATCCTACCGATCCAGGAGCATGGTAGATCCTTCCATTTTCTGGTATCCTTCTCAGTTTCTTTCTTCAAGGTCTTAAAGTTCTTGTCGAATAGATCTTTTACTTCCTTGGTTAGTGTTACCCCAAGATACTTTATGCTATTTGTGGCTATTGTAAAAGGTGATGTTTCTCTGATTTCCCTCTCTGTTTCTTTATCCTTTGTGTATAGGAGGGCTACTGATTTTTTTGAGTTGATCTTGTATCCTGCCACTTCACTGAAGGTATTTATCAGCTGTAGAAGTTCCTTCGTAGAGATTTTGGGGTCACTTATGTACACTATCATATCATCTGCAAATAACGAAAGTTTGACTTCTTCCTTTCTAATTCGAATCCCCATGATCTCCTTATGTTGTCTTATAGCTATTGCTAGAACTTCAAGCACTATATTAAAGAGGTATGGCCACAGTGGACAGCCTTGTCTTGTTCCTGATTTTAGTGGAATCGCTTTGAGTTTCTCTCCACTTAATTTGATGGTAGCTGTCGGCTTGCTATATATTGCTTTTATTATATTTAGATATGAACCTTGTATCCCTAATCTCTCCAAGACCTTTATCATAAATGGCTGTTGAATTTTGTCAAATGCTTTCTCAGCATCTAATGAAGTGATCATATGGTTTTTTTCTTTCAGTTTATTTATATGATGGATTACATTGATAGATTTTTGTATGTTGAACCAGCCCTGCATCTCTGGGATGAAGCCTACTTGATCATAATGGATGATTGTTTTGATGTGTTCTTGGATTCGGTTTGCCAGTATTTTATTGAGAATTATTGCATCAATGTTCATGAGTGAGATTGGTCTGTAATTCTTTTTCTTGGTTGCCTCTTTGTGTGGTTTTAGTATCAGGGTAACTGTAGCTTCATAAAAAGTGTTTGGCAATGACCCTTCTGTTTCTATTATGTGAAACACATTAAGGAGTATAGGTATTAGCTCTTCTTGGAAGTTCTGGTAGAATTCTGCATTAAAACCATCTGGTCCTGGGCTTTTTTTGGTTGGGAGGTTTTTGATGACAGCTTTTATTTCCTCGCGACTTATAGGTCTATTTAAACTGTTCACCTGGTCTTGATTTAATTTTGGTATATGGTGTTTATCTAAAATACTGTCCATTTCTTGTACATTTTCCAATTTTGTGGCATACAGGCTTTTATAGTAAGACCTAATGATTCTCTGAATTTCCTCATTGTCTGTTGTTAAGTCCCCCTTTTCATTTCTGATCTTGTTAATTTGAGTGTTCTGTCTCTGCCTTTTGATTAGTTTGGATAGGGGTTTGTCGATCTTGTTGATTTTTCTCAAGGAACCAGATCTTTGTTTCATTGATTCTTTGGATTGTTTTCTGTGTCTCTATTTTGTTGATTTCAGCCCTCAGTTTGATTATTTCCAGTCTTCTCCTCCTGGGTGAGTCTGCTTCTGTTTTCTAGAGCTTTCAGGTGTTCTGTTAGGTCAGTAATGTGTGCCTCTTCGTTTTCTTTATGTGGATACTAAGCGCTATGAACTTTCCTCTTAGCACTGCTTTCATAGTGTCCCATAGTTTGGGGTATGTTGTGTCTTTATTTTCGTTGAATTCAAGGAAGATTTTAATTTCTTTATTTATTCCTTGACCCACTAGTGGTTCAGTAGTTCACTGTTCAGTTTCCACGAGTTTGTAGGTTTTCTGGGGGTGGAATTGTTGTTAAATTCTAACTTTACTCCATGATGATCCGATAAGACACAGGTGATTACTCCAATTTTTTCGTATCTGTGGATGTTTGCTTTGTTACCAAGTATGTGATCAATTTTCGAGAAGGTTCCATTAGATGCTGAGAAGAAGGTATATTCTTTCCTGTTTGGGTGGAATGTTCTATAGATGTCTGTTAAGTCCATTTGATTCATTACCTCTGTTAGTTCTCTTTTTTTCTGTTAAGTTTCTGTCTGGTTGATCTGTCCATTGGTGAGAGAGGAGTGTTGAAATCTCCTACTATTAGTGTGTGGGGTTTGATGTGTGCTTTGAGTTCTAGTAATGTTTCTTTTATATATGTGGGTACTTTTACATTAGGGGCATATATATTCAGGATTGAGACTTCATCCTGATGGATTATTCCGTTTAAGAGTATAAAATGCCCATCTCCATCTCTTCTTGATTCTAGTTTGAAATTGATTTTGTTCAATATTAGTATAGCCACACCCGCTTGTTTCTTAGGGCCGTTTGATTGAAAAACCTTTTCCCAACCTTTTACTCTGAGATAATGTCTGTCTTTGTGGTTGAGGTGTGTTTCTTGTAAACAACAAAATGTTGGATCCTGTTTTCATATCCATTCTCTTAACCTGTGCCTTTTTATAGGTGAATTGAGTCCATTGATATTAAGTGATATTAATGACCAGAGGTTATTAACTCTGGTTATTTGGCGAGGGGGTGCTAGAGTTTGTGTGTATCCCTTCTTTGAGTTGTGCCGGTGGAGGGTTGTTAGATGACTGTGTTATTATGGGTGTTGTTTGCTTCCTTTAGTTGTGGTATTCCTTCTAGTAGTTTCTCTAAGGCTGGGTTTGTGGCTATATATTGCTTAAATTTGTTTTATCCTGAAATATCTTGTTTTCTCAATCGATGGTGAATGAAAGCTTTGCTGGGTATAGTAGTCTGGGCTTGCATCCATGGTCTCTTAGTGTCTGCAGCACATCTATCCAAGACCTTCTGGCTTTCATGGTTTCCATAGAGAAGTCAGGTGTAATTCTGATTGGTGTCCCTTTATATGTTACTTGACCTTCCTTTGCAGCTCTTAATATTCTTTTTTTATTCTGTATGTTTTGTGTTTTGATTATTATATGGCGAGGGGATTTTTATTTTGATCCAGTCTATTTGGTGTTCTGTATGCTTCTTGTACCTTCATAGGCCTATCCATCTTTAGGTTGGGAAAGTTTTCTTCTATAATTTTGTTGAATATGTTTTCTGGGCCTTTGAGCTATACTTCTCCTTCTTCTACCCCTATTATTCTTAGGTTTGGCTTTTTATGGTGTCCCAGATTTCCTGGATGTTTTGTGAATAGAATTTGTTGGAGTTGTTGTTTTCTTTGATCAGTGAGTTTATTTTCTCTATCGTATCTTCAGCGTCTGAGATTCTTTCTTCTATCTCTTGTATTCTGTTGGTTATACTTGTCTCTGTAGTTCCTGTTCATTTACCCAGATTTTCCATCTCCAGCCTTCCCTCGGTTTGTGTTTTCTTCATTGCCTCCATTTCAGTTTTCAAGTCTTGAACTGTTTCCATTACCTGTTTGATTGCTTTTTCTTGGATTTCTAGGGTATCTTTGAAATATTTATTCATTTCTCCTAACTTTTTTTTGGTAGTCTTCTCCATTTCTTTAAAGGAGTTTTTCACATCCTCTTTAATGGGCTCTATCACTTTCATAATGTTATGTTTAAAGTCGATTTCTTCTACTTCTTCTCGATTTAGTTGTTCAGGTCTTCCTGTTGCATATTCACTGGAATCTGGTGTTATCATTTCGCTTTTGAGGTTGTTGGAGGAGTTCTTGCTTTGGCGCCTGCCCATCTGTTCCTTTGATTGCAGTCAGGGGAGTCTCGGCAGCTGGGGACCTTCTGGCAAGGTGTTGAGCACATACTCAACCCCTCTGAATTGCTGATCTCAGCACAGGAAGAGGGAGTCCTGGTCGCCAAGGACCCCGCAGAGGCGCTCACCTAATTTTAAAATACAACCAGACTCAAGAGCCACTGACTTCACTGATAGTCCAATTCTACTTCGGCAACAGTAAAAGTCAAGTTGCTTTCTTTTACACTCTCTTTATTGTGTTCTCACTGTCTCCACACTGGGACAGACTAATTAAGAGAGGAAATACTAAACAGTAGGCATAATAAAATTTTCAAAAAATTCACAATTTGTGCTTACTTATAACTATTTTATGTCAGATTTAAATATAAATTATGGGTTAATTTTTTTCAGCTTCTGCTTTTGTGAACTTCCCTCAGCTGTTTTCTCCTGTCAGTTTTAATAGGAAAAAACAATTTCTTATTAATTATATCTCTAATAGCTCTTATTACAAAAGTGATTTATTTGTTTGTTTTTTCTTATTTCTTCAGGTCATAGGTTTTGGATCTGTGAAAATTGTAGCATTCATAGCTATGGTAGGAATTCTGTCCATTGTGGCTCAGGTGAGTGTTTTTTACACCATGTGGATTAAAAAAGCAAAGCTTCCCGTCCCCACACCCCAATCCTGATAACCTCAGTTCTATGAGAAGCCAAGGATACAGGTTTCAAAGAGTTCCTCCACACTGTTGCCTCAGCTGCTTAACTCCTGCTGTAACATACCTTGCTCATGTAGAGAACCACCGAATTCAGGAAGCTGGTAGGGACACAACTCACAGAACTGGTTGTACATAAAATACTAAAGTCCTTAAGATTCAGTAGAACTTCATACAGATTTCATTAGGATATTATTTGTAATTTGTGCTGGATCCATTCTTCTTACTTACTGCCAAAACAACTGGGTCAATGGGGTGGTGAAATGACTTGGTCAGAGAAGCTTATTGCCAAGCAATGACCTGAGTTTAGTCCTTGGAACCCCTATGGTAGAAGGAGAAAGCTGACTCCTACAAGTTGTCCTCTGACCTCCACATACATGCTGGGACATGTGTATACACATGTAATAAATAGGTATAAAGACTATTTTAAGGAAAATAAAGTAACCAGATACTGCAAAATTAACCAGTGGAATGTGAAAATTAATTAGTAGTAAGTGTCTTCTAGATCCTGCTGTCTCCAGGACTAAACAAATAAGAATCAGCACATTTGAATATATGTAGTGAGTAAATAGCAATAAATACTTTCCAACCTATTATAAATTTCAATCTAAAAAGGCAAGAATATTATTGTCCTCTTATGCTTCAGGGACAGTCACTGTAGCTTATGTGGATTGCCCAGAGACTGTTCCCTTGAAATGGCTATCTAGGCCAGGCTACATGTTCTTCTGTGATTAACTCTCTGAAGAGGAAATGAGAAGTCTGGGAAACTAACTAGTCCTACCAAATGAGAGAATGAATACATAGAAGCAAACTATTTCTTTGCTGTTTTTGTCTTAACTATTTAACATGTTAGCAAATGCAAATTATGTTAATCTTCCAAGTCGATTATGATTTTCTTTTGTTTTTTATATTAACCTTAACTGTTTGCCCATAGGTGCCTTTATCTTCCTTTACATACTGTCCTTACAAGTTATATTTAACTTAATATATATTTATTAAAAATGAAGCTCTTATCATTCTTGATTTTGTGAAATTGTTAACTACGAGTAAACTTTGAACATTTATAGCTGTGGAATTCTGCTGAACATTAAGTGCTTGTTGACATTTCTCCAAAGAAGGCTAAGGTGTAATCCTCTCAGTCATGATAACTGCAGTGCAGCTGTATTAACCTTTTGGGAGGTACTAGAGGAACACCAGTTAGACAGGCTTTTCTGGAAGGAAGTCAAAGGCCCTAAGCCCCAGATCAGCACTGGAGTCCTTGAACTCCACTCCCAAAGAGTTATCACTACTGCCTGCTTTTGGGGCTTATAAGCAGACATATGTACCCTTAAAAGTCTTTGGCCATCAGTGAGTGGAATTCACTAAAAGAGCTTATGCTCTGAATTTGAGTTTGTGATCAAATTCATGTGTGCTCATATGGCTTCTCAGAGTTATCTTCTTTGCCTTACAGACAGTCTTCCTTAGCAAATTGATGAGATCACTAGGGAATAAGAATACTGTCCTCCTTGGCTTGGGTTTCCAGATGCTCCAACTTGCCTGGTATGGTTTTGGATCTCAGGCCTGGTAAGCTTCCCTTAATTCACATGTTATCAAAACAAACAAGCAAAAAGCAGTGAATATTAACAGATATAATGAGTCTTAAAGGAGCTAAGGCTATTTGACTATGTTAAAAAAGGGGGGGTTATTTCACTAGTTTGTTGTATTCAGCATTTGACGCTTGGGCAGGAGTGGAGCTACAAGATTTGACATCTCGTAAAGATTTCACTAATTCTGGAGTCATTGCTTAATTGAATGTGTGCTGTCATCTACCAGCCCTCCAATAAAGTTCTCGTTCACTCATAATCTCTCCACTCACACACTCTCCCTCCTTTCCCTTTTTTTTTTAGGGTGGGTAGATTTGTGTTTGTTTTTTGAAACAATCAAATATTGTAGCCCAGACTGGCCTCAGACTTGCTGCAGTTCTCCTGCCTAGGCCTCTTGAATGCTGGTATTACAGGTTTGAGCCACCATGGCTTACTTTGTGTCTACTTTCTCTTTTAATTGTTAGATAATATACATGTATATATGGTTTGATCACTTTCCCCTAACTTAATGTGATCTCTTGTTTTTACACCCACTGTGTCCACTTGGTGCTATTTGTATGTGTAGAGATATTGGACATCTACTGGATCATGAGTAGCTTCTTAGGGTCTGCATCCCTGAAGAAAACTGACAACTCCCCACCCCATTTCCCCATAAGCCACCAGTTGTCAACAGCTCCTCTGATTGGGGTGGGACTTCATAAGTACCTCCTCCACTCATACTGGTATTTTGGCTGGCTGGATCTTGTGCAGCTGCTGCGAGTTCATGTGTGCAACTGTGCTGTCAAATCTAACAAATACTGTTTCACTGAATGTGTCCACTACCTCTGGCTGTTACAATCTTCCAACTTACCTCTTTTTGAGTGATCCCTGAGCCGTATGGGAAGGAGGTATGATATAGATGTCCTGTTTAGAGCTGAGCTCTGTGGTCTCTTATTCTCTGTACTTCTGCTTCTTAAGTACATTTATCCACTTTCAGGATATGACATATAGTCAAAACAAAAAGACACTAAATAACAACAGTTTACAGCATGCTTTGCTGGTACTCTTAGGCAGTAATTTAACTATCATAAAATAAATCATTTGATGAACACAAATATATCCTTCAAAGTCATGTGAGTATCCTGCATCAATTTTCTTTAAGTATTCATGTTTTAACTTCCTATAAATGGGAAGAAAGGTCAAATTAAGACCTATTGATAAAAAAGAACACGAAGTCTTGAGTTCCATTCTCTTGTATGGCAAGTGCCCTTATTGCCAAATACTGCAGTCTCAGTTTCCATTTTAGACATGAATTAGTCCTCATTTGCTCAGTTGCATTCATAAATGGAGCTATTAGAAATGCTTTGTTGATTAGAGATTAGTTGGGAAGCAGATATATGAAATTCTGAATTTCATTTCATATGAACCATTTGTTCTATGTTACATTTTGCCTAAGATTAACTAAGTTGATGATTCAATGTTTTTGGTGGGGGGGGGTTGTGAACTCTGGTTCAGTATCTGGCTAGTCTAGTCAAACCACTTTAAAAAGTGTTAAAAAGACTTTATGATAATAAGATTTTTAATTGTCAATAAAGACCACCCCCAAGGAAGTACATTGTCATGACTTTTTTTTTTTTTCCCACGGAGAAAAGGACAAAGGTCTGAAGCAGTCTTTGTTTATTCAACAATAGACAGGTGCTATCAAGCCTGACAGACCACACAGCCCAAGGGCATTGTGAAAGATGAACTTTCAAAAAATATAAAAAGTTGGTGATGGGTGCAGGTAGAGATACGGTGTTTATTTAAAACAATAAAAGAATAGACATCCTTTTAAGAACTTGAGCCTACACTTGGAAATGACAGTGAGCCAACCTGGGAGAAGAGACTTTTGAAAGAGGAAATAAAATATTTTTTAATCTGCATCGCAGTCTGTGGTCAGTGTTAGTATGGATCCTTTCACACAGAGACTTTCTTTGTAGCCCAGACTGGCCTTAAATTCATGCTGCTTCTTTTTTTTTTTCTTCTTTCTTTTTTTTAGGTTTTTCGAGACAGGGTTACTCTGTCCTGGAACTAGCTCTGTAGACCAGGCTGGTCTCGAACTCACAGAGATCTGCCTGCCTCTGCCTCCCGAATGCTGGCATTAAAGGCGTGCGCCACCACAACCCGGCAAATTCATGCTGCTTCTGCCTGAGCCTTTTGGATACTTAGATTACTAAAATTACTTAGAAAACTATACCTTGTCCAGGAAATCCATTTTTAAAGAATGAAAAATAATAAAATGGAACATGAGGAAATACAAAGCATTTGCACTGTTATCACTGATTAAAAGTATCTTAAAAACTTATTACAGCCTTCTTTAATCTTTTCAGGATGATGTGGGCAGCAGGAACTGTGGCTGCCATGTCCAGCATTACATTTCCAGCAGTCAGTGCCCTCATCTCTCGGAATGCAGAGTCAGATCAACAAGGTGAGATTTGTACCCTTGTTCCTTCAGCTGGAGCTTCTCTTTCCTGAAGTATGAAATCCTGCATCCTCCATAACAATAACAATTGACAGCATGGGCCCCGTCAAAGGATCATATCTGCTTACTTTGTCAAATAAAGAAATTCTATTTTCCTCCTTGCTCACACTCAGACTTTAACAATCCAGACTCAACCATTCAGGTTATAGTTAGAAATAGAAAACATCCATTTCTAGTTTCATTTCTGATTACATTGTCATCAGAATTAACCAGCTTATAATCTTATTTCACTAGATTTCTATTAAATAATAGCAAATTAACAATGTAATATCCACTTAGTCACTAAAAGTTAACTTGAAATAATTCAGTCTCAGGAGCTTTGTTTTAGAAAGGGATCTTTGAAGAGATGAAGAAAACTCTGGTTGTTAGTAATTGGAGATAGGGAGAGATGATGTGACTTAGAATTGCTGTGTAGAAAGCAGACTTTATTCTTTTTCCTTTTCAGCCAGTTCTGATGCCAAAATTAACCCCTTTTTTCCTCCATCTTCTAATGGCCCACCTTACCACAGTCAGGAAGTAGGAGATTTTTTTTTTCTCATTTATTATTTTTATTTAATTGTAAATATTCATTGTAATATTCATTTGTGCTACAGGAAAATGGAAAATTGTGTGTGTGTGTGTATAAAACAACACAAATGTACATAGTGATTTGGTTTGGTTTGATGCCAGTATAAACCCAATGCCTTTAATATACTAGCCTACACCTCTGTCCCTAAAGGGAAACGTTTTTAAATTTGTAAGAGGACTTTTAAAATTTTCAACAAAAATTAAAATTTAAAAGATAGTTATCTATTATCATTATACCTATTTTCCCACATAATGAGTTTGCTGTTCTGTGTATCTATCCTTAGATTTATGGACTTAAGTGACACCCTTTGTGTTACCACCATTACCTACAGTAACTTAGCTGGGTATGAATACTATTATACTTGCCTATTTTTGACTCACAAAAATATCCATTTCATATGATTCAAACCCATGCTTTGCTTACCATATTAGAAAGTTGAGATATCTAGAAATTGATGCTTCCAGAATTTTTGAGTGGACTTCTAACATGAGATGGAAGGTTGCAGATGACAACCCAGGGCCAGGCGGAGCCTCTTTGTATTCACATGTGGCCAAGGATGTCTGAATGGAGGACATACTTTTATTGTACATGAACAATTAAATGAGCCAAGAAGGAATTCTTAACCCATAGAAAAATTGAAATTACATGATAAGGAAAAATAATGATTTAATATTATTTCTCATTAAATGGTAGATCTAGTTCAAAAGGTTTTTAGAAACTGAATTTATTTTTTTTCCTTGTAGACCTTAGTACAGAGAGTACTGACTACTAAATAGACATAATGCAACCAAGAAAACATTTGTATAATGAATGAAAATATCATGATGAACTCTAATGACTGTAATAGATTCTGTAAGATAATTAGCCTAAACTATGATGGCTCAGTCCAGCCAAGTCTGTCTGTCTTAATATGAAGGAGTGTACTAGATAAGTTCTATATGTCGAGGCACTTTTCTGAGAAGATTGACTCCCTTCTCATTGTGATTTAGGGGTTGCCCAGGGGATCATAACAGGAATACGAGGACTATGTAATGGCCTAGGGCCAGCACTGTATGGCTTCATATTCTACCTGTTCCATGTTGAACTGAATGAATTGGGCCCAGAGTTGAATTCTGATGATGATCCCCTACAGGTAATTTTGTGATCTGTGTTATAATAATGGTTGTCTTTGATTTTTAGCATAATCTTGTGGCTTCAGATTCCTATTTATCATTATCATTGCATTTGACAGCAGCAGCTTATTGCTTGGGATCAGAAAGGGCTCATAACAGATTTAATGTCTTATATGAAAAAATGTATCTGTCCCTTATGTAGATCCTCTTTTCATCTAGTCACTATGGCTAAGTTTAACCTAAATAAAATATGAAATCACCTAAAAATTTAGCTTAAGGGACTTGGTATATAGCTTAGTTGGTAGGTGCTTGCCTAAAATGTACAAAACTTAAAAGAAGTGTGATAGTACATGCTTGTAACTCTAGCAATCAGAAGGTAAAGGCAGACCTTAAGTTCAGGGTCATTCTTAGCTACATAAGTATGAGGCCATCCTGGGATACAACAGACTCTTGTCTTTAAAAAAAAAAAAAAAAACTTGCTAAAAATTAAGCTATTGTGCTTCTGTTTTTAAAAAGATAAACATTTAATATAGAGTTCTGTACAGATCTGAAATTATTAATATTCATATGTAGAAATGCATGATTTGAGGTAACAAGATGAGATTACAGAAAGAAAATTACTGCTTTTTTAAGTATATAGGGTAGGTTCTATTAATTAGAAGTAATATAAAAAGCAGTGATTTGTTGCCCTGAGTTATTTTCCAAACATTAATCTCTATTAGAATTTGCCTTGATTAATGAAATACAGGCCTATTAAAACACAATTAACTAGACTTTTCAAAAAATCATTTAAAACTAGCTTATAATTTTAAAAAAGATCCTAACCATGCTGGGTATGTTAATGCATGTCTGTGATCCTAACATTTGGAAGATAGATATTAGCAGAAGGGTTGTGATGTCAAGGCCGCTCTGGACTAAATAGCACCACAAAAAAAGCAAACAAACAAGTAGAAAAATAAATAAAGACTTAACCAACTTCTGTCTTCATTTGTTTTTTTGTATCCATCAGGGAGCTTTCATCCCAGGTCCACCATTTTTATTTGGAGCATGTATAGTTCTTATGTCTTTTCTGGTTGCCTTATTCATCCCTGAATACCGTAAAACCGTTGGAGTTCAAAAACATAACAGCAACATCAGTGGCAGCTCAAGCACTCCCCCTGAACGGGGCTGTGATGAGGACATTGAGCCATTACTGCAAGACAGCAGCATCTGGGAGCTCTCCTTTGAAGAGCCTGGAAATCAGTGCACTGAACTATAACCCAGCAGTAAGGGAGGTTCTGCCGCCACCATCTGAGAGCCATGGAGGAAGCTGCACCACCGGGAGACTTCATGGTGCTGGAGGGGCAATGCTAACAGCATCCTTTGGGCCAAGTTTAATCAGTTACTCTTTCATGCCTTTACCCTTCACTCTTCTGCCTCTTTCTGTTCCTTTATTCCCATTCTTTTTCTTCCTGTTTATATATTCTGTGAAAGATTGAAAATGCTTCACAGAAAATATGAAACTCTCAAGGTTATATGGAATCTAGACTAGAACTTTAATAGGCAAATCATGTCTGGTAGGAAAGGTTGCCTTTCCTTCAGTAACTAGAATAAGAGTGACAGCAATTTTTCTGTTCCCTTTTTGGTAGAAGGTGTGAGACAATAGTGTTAGCTGCATTCTTTCATTCTTTCTGTGAATTATTCCTCTTAGTCTATAGGTGTTGATGAGTGGCCATTCTAAAGAGTCACTTGGTATCAGGGATCTACTGACTTTGTTCAAATGAAAACCTAGTTTTGCTTTCCCTTTAATTTTTTTTATTTCTTAAGCTTCTTGAAAACAAACCTTAATAGTGTGTGAGCCAATGATTACCTTTGTTAGATAAAGGAAATCTTCCTTAGAAAACTCATATAAT
Organism: Ondatra zibethicus; assembly: GCA_004026605.1. Lineage (NCBI taxonomy): Eukaryota > Metazoa > Chordata > Mammalia > Rodentia > Cricetidae > Ondatra > Ondatra zibethicus. Next base: position 13,490 of record PVIU01008493.1, read on the forward strand.
GTTGAACAGGCAGCACACATTCTTGGTATACAAAGTAATTTTACAGAAGAAGAAGAAAAAAAAAAAAGAAATCAGGCCTGTAGCCCAGCTACTTACAGATTTTAACAGGAGGATTGAAGTGTGGGGCTAGCCTTGGCAACATACTAAGATCCTATCTCAAAGCAAAAAAAACAACCAACCATGAAGCATTCTAGTTTTTGTTATTTTGTTTTAACAATTTGAACATTCCTACAAGGTGATGAGAGTAACAGATAGCAGAGAATGCTCCTTCCTATATCTCCTATGCCCTACTTCTGTTTTCCTCATCATACTCCTGCCTTAACTGTTAATGTAGAATGTGTTTGTTTTCAACCAATCTGTATCTCAGTCTGTTTTTCTGAATTTAGAATCTCATGGGAATGCACACATCAAATTCCTTTAAAAATTATGAAGGTTAGTGAAGCTCAGTTTCATGATAAGTATCTTGCTAATTTTTGAGATGTTTTATGGACAAAGAAAACTTTACAGATTTTATATCTTGCTGCACAGTAAATGGACCATTAACTAGGGTCTATCTTTAACAAAGCACTCCTTTGAAAGTTTTATAGGTATGAAAACATGTAGATATTTGTAAGGATTTTAATTTTTTTGATGGGGTGCTGTGTAAATCTTGTATTTATAAATAATGAAGGTATCGACAGAAAAAATATATACAACTTTTATAAAGGATTGTGTACTGACTGAAACATTTAAAGGAAAATATATTTTGAAGCCTGTTCTGCCATGAACAGATATAACATATCTTTTTACTATGCTGTTGGTTTTTAGTTTAAGCTTCCTAATGCATAATAAATTTTCAATGGATACTTAAATGTCTTAAAAACAAGTTCTGTCATTGCTCTTTTGGGTTCTTTTTTGGATAGCTGTCAGTATAACTGAGTTAGTAATCCTTCAGCTAATTAAAAGTTTTTTAATTAAAAGTTTTTTTAAAAGGGTTTTAACAGTTCCTTGTGAACCTCCAATCAAATGTGAAGTCATACATGAACAATGCTACTATGGGCATAGAAATATCTCTCCTGTTCCTAATAAGTAAAAGGTACATAAAACAAAAATAGAGGCTGAAAAGAGTGCTTTCTGGTCTTGCTGAGGAAAGAGTTTGTTTCCTAGCCTCTAGCACTTACATTGGGAGGTTCACAACCACTGCAACTCCAGCTCCAGGGAATCTGATGGTCTTTTAGTATTTGTGGGCTCTGCATTCATTTCCACAAATCCACACTTGGACTCTCCCTACCGTTGTGTAATATACAATTTTTTTTTTTTTGCCTGCTAGACACCCTCCTGTCACTACCATATATAAACTTCTTAGATAGCAAGACCTTCTGGAGACTTCTATCCAAAGCCACTATACAAAACACACTGCTAGGTGTCAGGTCCTGCTGTCTTAGTCAGGGTTTCTATTGCTGCAATAAAACACCATGACCAAAAACAAGTTGGGGAGGTAAGGGTTTATTTGGCTTATACTTCCACATCACTGTTCGTTGAAAGAAGTCAGGACAGAACACAGGGCAGGAACCTAGAGGTAGAATCTGATGTAGAGGCCATGGAGGGATGCTTCTTACTGGCTTGTCCCTCGAGGCTTCTTACAGAACTCAGGACCTCCAGGAATGGCAACCGCCCACAATGGACCAGGCCCTCCCCATCAATCACTAGTTAAGACAATTCACTACAGGCTTGCCCAGAGCCCCATCTTATAGAGGCATTTTCCCAGTTGAGGTTCCCTCTTCTCAAATGACTTGAGCCTGTGTCGAATTGACATAAAGCCACCCAGCACAATTGACCTCTTATCAGCTTGACACACAAACACATTACCATCACCGTTTAGCCACAACTTTTACTTTCACATTTATCTCCAAGATCTCACATTAAAAATATAAGTAACTTTAAAAATCTAAGTCTTTACAAATTCCAACACATTGATAGTTAAGTATCTTTAAAATAGCCAATCTCTTTTTAACACCCAAAGTCTTTTAAAATTCAAAGTCTTTCAACTGTAGGCTCCTGTAAAGCCTGAAGTAAGTACTTTCTTACCTCAAGAGGAAAGAACCAGGGCACAGTCACTACCAAAGCCAAACTCCAAAAGTGTAAATAGTACAATGTTTGATGTCTGGGGTTCATGCACAATCTAGGCTCCTCCAAGGGTCTTGAGTAATTTCTCTGCTTCCACCTTCTGCAGCACAAACAGCTTGTCTTCTAAGCTCTGGCTGGCTCCATTTTACTGCTGCAGCTGTTCTTGGTGGCCATCCATCTCCAAAATAATGAATGGTGTCTTCTGCTGCAATTGGGCAGCAGCCGTCCATCAGGGTCTGTGAGCTGGCAATATATGTGGGGTATGAGCTAGGGGGCAACAGAAGCCTGATAACCTAGAAACTTTTATGTATCAGAGATGGTGAAGACCACCTGAGAAATCTCCAGCAGGAACAGATGGCCCGGATGTCAGAGTTCTACATTCAGAACAGATTCAAGATGCTGCCTGCGATGATCAAGACTCATTCATAGAATACTCCAGTCAGGACTTGATCATAACTCTAAATTTTCTTTAGGTCCCCATAAAATTATCAGCACCCCCAACCAGTAGGAAGTAGCCTGGGAAACTGCGCCCACATTCCCCCAAAATGGACTATGGATATTTTCCTTTGTTTAAAAAAGAAAAGGGGAAGTGGTGTGGGACAATTCTATATTCTGTCAATTATATTTTAAATAAACACTGAATGGCCAGTAGCCAGGCAGGAAGTATAGGCAGGACAAGCAGACAGGATGTAGAGGAAGGGCAATGAGAACAGGAGAATTCTGGGAAGCAGGAAGCCCATTTCTCAAGTCCTGTCCAGACACCAAAGAACAGGATGTGACCTGCCCCGCTGTAAAAGGTACTGAAACATGTGCCTAACATAGATAAGAATAATGGGTTAATGTAAGTCATAAGAGCTAATATGAGCTAATGGGCCAGTCAATTTATAACTTAAAAAAAAAACCCAGATGTCTGAGTTCTACATTCGGATACCTCAAGTATATATGGAGAGGGAGGTGTGCTACAAGAGCTGATAACTCGAAGTTTGTATGTTCTGGACACACGCTCTACCATTGCTGCATCATATACACTGGTGGTTTTTATTCTATGTGGCTACTCCTGGCACCCCATATAAACGTTTAAGTATTAATCCTTACTGGGTAACTCACCACTGTAGCTGTACCACATACACTCTGGATATCAGGCCCTATTGGACAATCTTACACCCCCACCTCTGCCAACTAAAATACATTGCTAGTTATCAGGCCCTTGCTGGATACTGTTCTTTGCCGAAACCTCACATATACCAGATTCAGACCCTTCTGAATACTCCTACCTACCATGTCATCACATATGTGGCAAGGTAAGATACTCTCTTGGATATTACTCTACCATTGCAGCTCAAATATATTGCTAGGAAGCAGGCTCTGCTGGATACCCAGAAACCCTCTGAAGTCCCACATACAGTGCTGTTTCAAGTCCCAAAGGACTCCCCTTCCCCCAGCACTGTCTTACATAAAGTGCTAAATAACAGGCTTTTCTAGACCACCTCACCCCATTCCTAAACATCACTACTATTCATCAGAGCTTGTGAAACATTCTCTCCAACTCACCACCTACACTGCTAGATGCCGCTCCCACACACACACCAAAATATTTTGTGTTAGGCCCTGCTGGTTACCCCCAACCCCACTGTCACTTCATATACTCCTCAGTATCAGGTCCAGCTGAATATACTCTGCCTCTCTCACATAAAGTGTCAAGTATCAGATCATGCCAGACATGTTTCACCTGACTAGCGTACACTGATAATTTAAAGTTCATGCTAGACACATTCCTGTCACTATCTCTAATAAGTGTTTGGGTATCAGGCCCAACTAGATAATAGCTGTGGACTAGTAACTCACATACAATACTATATAATGTACTCTACAAAGACATCCCACTACTGCTGCTTCCAACCAACATGCACTACAATATATCAGGCCCTACTGGGCACCAACCAACAGCCACTGCTCCACTATGCTGCTAACAATCAGGGTATGCAGGGTTTCCATGGCAGGGAGATGGGGTGGGGTTCAAGCAAATATAGATGAATCAGTGTATATGAAATGGCAACCCAGAGGTAAGATGTCTTGTGGGCAGGAGGGATTGTCTAGCTTGGCCTAATATCTAATACCTTATGTAGAAAGGATGGAACTACCCAGCTGGGACTGATATATACTAATGTGTATGGGACATCGGAGGATGGGGTCTCTAGCAGGACTTAATACCTAGCAATGTATATGAGTTGATTGGAAAGGTAGGGTATTCAGTAAGTTCTGATAGCTATTGTTATATATGTGATGGCAGCCTGGGAGATTGGATAGAAAGTCAGGTACCTAGAAGTTTAGTGAGCAGTGGCAAGGGTGTGTCCAGTATGCCCCTAAAACTAGAAATATGTGGAATAGTAAAGGAGGAGAGGGGGAAACATGTATGTAACAAAGCCAGATCCTTAGCACTTTTGTGGAGAAAGAAAGGATCTAGCACAGTGGTTCTCAACCTTCCTAATCCTGTAACCAATACAGTTCTTCATATTGTGGTGACCCCCAACCTTAAAATTATTTCACTGCTGCTTCATAACTGTAATTTTACTCTTATTTAAATTGTAGTATAAATATCTGATATGCAAGGTGTCATATATGACTCCCAAAAAGGCCCTAAACCACAGGTGGAGATCTGCTGGCAAAACCTGACACCTAGAGTGACAGTATTGCGGTGGGTCTCCCGTATGGCCTGATTCCCCAAGAGTATTAATTGGGTGGTAATCAAGTGTCTTATCATGGCCTAAAACCCTAACAGTGTATGACTGACAGGTGCTGGTTAGAAGTCCAGTACATATATGATGGTGGTCAGATACCATCAGGATCTAATCCCTAACAGTATATGTGAGATTCTAGCTGAAAGTCTAGCAAGGCTTGATGCTTAGGAGTATAGACAGACTGTTGTGTGGCAGAGGGTTACATGTAGGGTAGGGTAAGGGTCCAGTAGGACCTGGTTCATGACAGTGCATTTAGGACTGCAGGGTGTCCAACAAGGTCTGAAATCTCAGTGTATCAGAGCCTGAAACCTAGAAGTTTGTATGTCCAGCAGGATCTGATATCCAGTAATGTGGGGAGTGGTAGAAGATTGGGGTAACCAGTAGAGGTTTATTCCTAACATGTTAGGTGGGAAAACAGGGCAGAGAAGAGGATTTCCAGCAAGACCTGAAAAATGGCAGCATGGTTCCAAAGGAATGTGCCTGATGGGGCCTGATTTGCAAACATTTATATGTTCTGGACATGTCCTCTCCTGTCGCTGCCCCACATACTCTGCCAGCTTTCATTCCATGCTCAATATTCTTATAGTGTTCTTATAAAAGTTTAGATATCAGACCTTGACAGACATCCCACCAGTACCCTCCATATCCCCTACGCTGCTGTGTTTCAGACCCAGCTTGATATCTCCACTTCCTCCCACATTTTGTGTGAGTAAGCAGGCCCTGCTTGACACACACCGCCTGCTGCCACCCAAAATACACTGCTGTTTATCAAGTCCCACTGAACATTTCCCCCATTCCTGTTACATAGAAGAGTATAAGTATCAAGTGGTACATGCACTGCCAGGTGTCAGGCTCCTTTGGACATCCCTTCCATTCTACATAAAATGCTAGATATAAAATCATGCTAGACACCACCCTGCTACCATTTGCCATACTGCTAAGAATCAGGTTCCTCTGGACACATCCCCTGTTGTTTCCCCAAAAACGCTACTAAGTGTTAGGGTCTACTATCCCTCCACTCCATATGAACTGCTAGAATTCAGGCCTTGCTAAACATTCCCACATACCTCCTGCCCTAATCCATATATGTTGCTGGAACCTTCCCCTTCTCCAGATAAAGTGCTAGTATCAGGCTGTCTTAGATATGTAATCCTATTCCTATCACAGCCCAACATAAACTACTAGATTTCAGGCCATGCTGGATACCACATCCAGTTGCCACATATACGCATCTAGGTATCAGGTCTAACTGGACCATAGCCCCAGATCAGTGCCCTATACACTGCTAAATAACAAGCTTTGCTAGCCCCTTTCCCCCAACCCAAAGCCTCACATACCTAGGTATCAGGTCATCCTGAACACCTCCCCATGCTGTCCCAAATATACTCTAAGGTAGCAGGTCTTGCCCTCCCTCATTCACTGCACTTTATCAGGCCTGGATGGATAGTACCAGAATTGTCATCCCACCCACATTACAATGTGGATGTACTCCCCTCACCCCTAACGTTATGGCCCCACATAAACTGCTGTTATCAACCCTTGCTAGACAGCCCCATATGCCACTATTCCACATATGCTGCTGGGTATCAGGTCCTGGCAGACATCTCACATCACCCCACAACACTGCTGGGTTTCTGCACCTGCTAGACATTATCCCCCTCACTGCTAACCAACATACAATGCTACATACCAGTGCTATAGGAATTCCTATCGCCAGTAACCTTTAAGTTACCCACCCACTTGGGCATGGCCTCATACTATATATGCCGATGTAAAGCACGCATCTGGCCTCTTTTCCAGTTGCAGGATTTGGTTGCTGTTCCCCATTCCAGCAGAGGATTGTGATCTGTGAGTCTACCCCTAAATAAATAATCCTCTATTAAACTCAATTCTAAGCTAGTGTGGGATTTCTTTTAAGTGTCCATCTTCATCTGGTGACCCACGTGGATCCAAACTCCACACCTACTGGGTGTATTGGCTTAAAGAACTAAATGGTCCACAACCCAGAAAGTCTCCCACCCTCTCCCGCTTGACTTGCTTTTACCTACTAAGCGGTTTTTTGTAAAACCCCCGCCACAGCCAAGCTAACTGCGTGTGGCAACTAGGAAATTTCCCAAGTGCGCCCACGCCCCCTGCCCTCACTGCAGCATCCCCTGCCGCAGCAACTTGCGCAATTTCCAGTTTGTACTCCTGGCTCTTGAGTTCTGGGCTTCTTGCTCTGTGTACAGAATTGACTTAACTGCTTTTAATTTGTCAAGCAAAGCATATTTCTCAGTATTTAACCAGCACCAAGGCGGGAAACCAAAGCCACTCAGGACTGTTCATGGCACCAGGTTGCACCTCAAGTTGCTACTCTGCAACCACGACACCTGCTGGACAATAAAGATTATTACACCTAAAACAATTTACTGGATTTCATAACAGGTAATTAATAAATCAGTAAACTTGAAATTTATATGATTGCAGACAACATTACCATTAAAACTTTTGGTAACTTTTTTGCCAAGACTATGGATTATATTCCACAAGGCTTATATGGTTGTGGTGATATATCCATTTATTGGCTATTGGGACTCAGTTTTTTTTCTTCATATTATATCCTTAAGAAAATGTTTGGTAACAGATCCAAGAATGAGGCATTTTTAGAAATGATATAGTCTTTACAAACTAATAATGAACAGCTAGCTGACAGGATTAATATCATCAAAAATCAAAAGTTACTTGAAAAAATTAATACTACTGAAAAGGGTAACATTAATTTAACAGACAAAATTGAATCCATGTCAAAGGATACTGAGAAGTTATCTGAAAGAATTCATATTCTTGAATTTGACCATCAAAATTTGTTAAAAAGTTATGATAGGTTAACAGATAGAGCATCTCACCAGGAAGGCAATCTACACATTATCCAAATAATATCCAAGAATGAGGTGTTATCTTTAAAGGGAAAACTTCAGACCTTGGAATCAAATGTGCAGAATAAGGACCAGAGGCTAGGTGCCTTAGTGAAATCACTAGAAATGTATACAGCCAGGAGATTCGGGCTTTACAAAAGACAGTAGTAAAAAGATTTGAAATGACTGAGGAAATTATTGGAGCATTTGTGCAGGGAAAGAAAGTACAAGGGCAGGATTCAACATCACCAGTAGCTGTCAGAGATGACTTACCCAGGGTTTTAGCTTCCTACCCTGTAATCTACTCTGATGAAGCATCAAGTTCTAAAGGCCCAAAAGAATCCAAAGAAAGTAGATGGATACCTGTAGGAATGAATGATCTAAAAGAAATTAAGCAAGCAATTGTAACTTACTGCTTGCATTCTGCGTTTCTTAGGGAAATGGTAAAGACATGGCCTTCTAGCATTAAAGCCACACCACATGACTAGCTTCAGTTAGTTTCAGCAGTCCTGGATGATGGGCCTCAACTGATGTTTAAATGCTATTTCAGAGAAGAGGCTAAAATTTTAGAACAATGGGAAAAAGCAAAAGGATTTGAGAATTCCCAAGATCAAATTCTTGATGAGGGCACTGATGCTGACCCACAGGCTCAAGCTCTTTACAATGAACAAATCTTGTCCCTATGCCACAAAGCAGCCTTAAATACTTGGGACAGGATTCAAGAACCAGGTAAATGAATCAAATCATATGCCAGGGTTAAACAGGGCCAGAGAGAACCCTTTAGTGACTTTTTACAAAGATCAATTAAGGCTGTACAAATAGGAGTAACAGACCCAGATTCTAGATGAGTACATATTGAATCTCTGGCCTTTTAAAATGCCAACATAGAATGCAAAAAGATACTTGGGCCTTTAAAGGTTAGATCAGCACTAATGGATGAATGGATCCTGCATACAATGAACAATGAGATATTTGACTATAATACTGAATCTTGGGTAGAAGAAGCAATTTCCAAAGGAATGAAGAGACATCAAAATGCTAAATGTTTTCATTGTGGTAGAATAGGACATCTGAGAAGGGATTGTAGATAAGGAATTCCTAGGATAATATCTCCTCTAAGAATGGCAAGAATAGGAGGACTCAGCCTTCAGGTATATGTAGAAGGTATGGCAAAGGCCGACATTGGACCAATGAATTCAGATCAACAAAAGACAGACAAGGCATCCTGATACCATTGGGAAACTCCTTGAGGGGCCTCTCACAGGCCACCAAGCCAAAAGTGGTCCAGTCATTCCTAGTCACTGTAGAGGACATGTCTCACCAGGAAAATTAAAAAATCTAGAGTCTTCTGTAAAAAACCATACTGTTCTAGATGATGAATAAGCATGAAGGATTAATCAAAAAATCCAATAGAAAATAGGAAACATATATTCTGGAAGACTTCTATAAATGTTCAAAGACCAAAGCTAAGAGTGCGTATAAATGGCATTGTAATTGTGGGTTTGATAGACATGGATGCGGACCTGAGTATCATTACTCCAGAATCTTTGTATACAAATTGGCCTCTTCAAGAGGCAGATGTTCAATTACTAGGAATTAGAACCCTATCTCAAGTGAAACAAAACACGAGATAGGTTGAATGTATAGGGCCAGAAGGACAGAGAGGAAAGCTGGGGCCATATGTGGCTAATATTGCAGTAAATTTATGGGGCCGTAATCTGCTTCAGCAATGCAGATTAACATTCCTCAGTCCCAGATTCATAATTCTGGGAAGAATATTATAAGGTACTATGCACAAAGGCCACCAGCCATTTAGGCTGTACAAGAACACAAAGCAACAAACCTATAGAGGTACCAGCAACCATACCTTTAAAATGGTTAACTGAGAAACCAATTTGGGTTAAACAGTGGCTGTTAACAGAAAACAAACTGCAGGCTTTAGAACAGATGCTCACCATATTGAAAAATCAACCAGCCCTTGGAATTCTCCTGTATTTGTTGTTAAAAAGAAATCTGGAAAATGGATAATGGTGACAGATCTTAGAGCTGTCAACAAGGTAAGTCAACCTATGGGCCCTCTACAATCTGGAATTCCTCTGACTTCCCTATTACCAAAAGGATGACCTCTTATAGTTATTGGTTTAAAAGTTTGGTTTTTTTCACTATACTTTTACAAGAAAAGAACAGGGAAAAATTTGCCTTCACAGTGGCTACTTATAATAATTCTCAGCCTACTAGAAGATACCAGTGGACCATCCTTCCACAGGGAATGCTCAATAGCTGCATCCTATGCCAATACTTTATAAGTCAGCCATTGGAAATAATATGTAAAAAATTTCCTAAATCTATAACTTTCTATTACATGGATGACATTTTGTTATTGATTCAAACATAGATACTTTAGAAAGAATGTTTGAAGAAGCAAAGAAAGTTTTGCCAAAATAGGGATTACAAATTGCTCCTGAAAAAATATAGAGAGGAGATTCTGTCAATTACCTAGGTTATAGAACAGGTTTACAGAAAATAAAAACACAAAAGGCACAAATTAGGAGAGACCAGTTGCAGACTCTTAATGACTTTCAAAGATTGTTAGGAGATATTTTCAGTCTATGACTGGCTATTGGGCTAACAGCTGGGCTAATAATTCATTTAAACAAAACCTTAGATGGTGTAAAGACTTGAATAGTCCCAGAGAATTAACAGCTGAAGCAGAAAAGGAATTGACAATTGTTGAGGAAATGGCAGGGGGCACATGTGGATAGGGTGAATCCAAATCTTAATTGTATTCTAGTCATATTGCCTTCCAGAATTTCTCCTACAGGAATTTTAATGCAGAGGGACGATATTATCTTAGAATGGATCTTTTTACCACATAAACCAAGTTAAAAAAAACTTATGTGGAAAAAGTCTCTGAATTAATTATAAAAGATAAATTGAGACTTCATCAATTAGTAGGTATAGACCCAGCAGAGATTATAGTGCCTTTTACTACTGATGAAATAAAAAACTTATGGAAAGACAATGAACCACGGCAAAGATATTGTGCTAATTTTGGGGGAGAAATTAATAGCAACTATCCCAAAAGTGGTAGACTTAACCTTATTAAGAGAACTTCTTGGATTCTTCCCAGAATTGTACATGATGTTCCAATAACTGGAGCTCATACATTTTATACTGATGTAAATAAATCAGGGAAGGCAGGTTACAAATCAGAAGAATTAAATAAGGTGGAACAAAGCCCTTATAATTCTGTCTAAAAGGCAGAATTATATGCTATTCTCATGGTGCTAAGGATTTTTAATAAACCTCTTAATATAGTTATTGATTCACAATATGCAGAAGGAGTTGTTTTGCATATTGTTACTGCTGAATTTATACCAGATGATACAGAATTGACTTCATTATTCATACAGGTGCAAGATATAATCAAGAATAGGCTTTGTCCTGTACATATAACACACATCCAATCCTATACAGGTCTGCCACGTCCTCAAGCACAAGGTAATGCAGAAATTAATTGATTACTGATTGGAAATGTGTTGAAGGCTTTAGAATTCCATAAGAAACACCATGTAGATACCAAAGGTATAAAGAGAGTTTTCTATTTCATGGCAACAAGCTATGGAGATTATAAAGAGGTGTCCTACTTGCTCTTTCTATAACCAAACACTGCTACCTGCAGGGACTAACCCAAAGTGTACCCAAAGGAATAAAATCTGGCAGATGAATGTGTTCCACGTTGCAGAATTTGGAAAATTAAAATATGTAACCATACCATTGACACTTACTCAGGTTTTCAGTGGGCAACTGCTTTAAGCTTAGAAAAGACTGATTCATTAAGCACACATTTATTAAAGTTATGGTCATCATGGGTATACCTGCACAAATAAAGACAGATAATGGTCCAGCATAAGTCTAAGAAAATGAAATCTTTTTTACTTATTATAATATAAGCATATTACAGGTATACTACACAATCCTACAGGTCAAGCAGTTGTAGAAAGATCAAATTGAACTATTAAGGATATGTTAAACAAATAGAAAGGTATGGAAAATACCCCCAGAAATAGATTACATGATGCTTTATTAACCTTGAATTTTCTTAACTCTAATGAGAAAGGCACAACAGCAGCAGAGAGACATTGGATAATAGAAAAGTCTTCTGAATTAACTCAGCTGGTGTATTTCAAGGATGTGTTGACCTCACAATGAAGCCAGGAGATGTGTTACGTTGGGGAAGGGGTTTTGCTCTTGTTTCCACAGGAGAAGAAAATCTATGAATACCATCAAAATTAATAAATATTCACTTTGAAAAATAGAAAAGCCGGGCGGTGGTGGTGCACACCTTTAATCCCAGCACTCCGGAGGCAGAGGCAGGCGGATCTTTGTGAGTTTGAGACCAGCCTGGTCTACAAGAGCTAGTTCCAGGACAGGCTCCAAAGCTACAGAGAAACCCTGTCTCGAAAAACTAAAAAGAAAAAGAGAAAACTCTTGAAAAAGAGAAATGACAACTCATCCACAATGGTGACAACCATACAGGTGGTAAGGAAACCATATAGGGTTGGGGCAGGGTTCTGCTCTTGTCTTTACAGGAAAATATACATCTTCAAAAATTCAAGAGATCCTGGATGTTTGGATGTTGACAGAAGAAAAAATAACTATCCAATAAGGATCATCCAGAAAAGGAACGTGAATTGTAAGGACAGGTGATCAAAACATATATACATACGTGTGTGTGTGATTATACAGAGCTGGCTTTGGAGTTGGATAACAGCTATGTCCTTCTCTAAATCCAAACCTGTTGTTAAAATAAAAATTCAGAGTTTCTGTTTCATGTCAAGAGCTGTCTGGTATGGGACAGAAAGAAGAAAGAATTTAGAAAAAAATTTACTTTTCTTTACACCTAATTTTGTTTCTATCATACCTTTCATTGAATATATATGTCTGTATAAATAATGATTAAGTTTTCCACAATGAGCAGTGAATTTTCCTGCAGTAATCTTTGAAATTTCCAAGAAGAGGATGGGACCCCACAACAACAACTCCACCTGGTTGATATGATGTCATGATGCTGATAGTGCTACTATAAGACCTGTTTTGGGTACCAGCTGCTCAAGATGGTTCCGACTTGGCTAGCTGAAATGGTGCACATTTTTTTTACAAGGTTCTGGCCAGAACTCCAAATAGGCACCTCAGAAAACCCTACCAAATACTCAGAGACTATTTGCAATTATACCAGACAGTAATCTTGGAACTTAACCATCATTTTACTTTCACAGGATCCCATAGAAAGAACATCGCCCCATGACAGCTGGAAGTAATTCTAGAAGACGACGTCCCCTTTCCAACAAAGTTTGTCCTCGGGGTTAGGGACACCATTTAGGGATTTATTATAATTGATATAGGGTTGGGGGTTAGGAAGAAAATTATGTAGGATCAGGGATCTCTTTGGAAAAAAAGAGAGGAAATTGGGTGGGATAATAGATTAGTGTGAGCTTTCTATTACTATAGAAATAGTGAGTAATAGAGTGAATACTTGTGAGCTATTATTTATAGGCAGTTTACATTGGTATAGATTCTTGTATACTGATACAAATTTAAATTATATTGAATATGTTCCTGTTTTTGTCTACAATATTTGTATATCCAGGCAAAGTTATTTTATCATATTGTATTCATGCATGTTTCTACCTCTGCTTAAGACATTTTGTATATTGATACAATTTTAGGATATATTTATCATATTGCAATATACATTTCTACCTCTGATCAAGATACTTCTACATTGTTTACATTTTGAGATCATTGTCCTCATTTGTTGCTCGGTTGTTTAAAGATTGTTTAATCTAAGTCTTTAAGTTATATAGGTATTAAGATTCATAGTCATCCGTGTTTGTCATACTTATAGTTAGACTAATCAGATAACATACAGATACATAGAGATTGTATTCTGCATAGATAGGTAATCTTCAGCTACTTCTAAGAGCTGTAGAATATGGCACTTAAATAACTTAGGGTTCTGTTGATGTGAGACATGATTGCTCCTGGCAGCACGGATCTATTCCTGAGAGAATGTTGAACACCGAAGATACTTCACTTGGAGCTTCTTTATTTCTTGACAAAACTGGTCTTTGGGCAAGGAACTGCCCATGCATTGACCATTGACAAAATGCATGATATCCAGACAGGACAAGCAGGGTACAAGAAAACATTCTGTCAAATCTTGCCAAGACAGGCTAAGACAGTTTTGAAAAATTTTCCTGCTTCTGAAAATGGTCTATCAGTTACTCTAGGCCTTAGCCAAAGTTGGTTGCTCCAATGTTGCAAATGAGACTTTGAGTGATTGCCCAGGTAACCAGTTGTCTCTATCATTTATTGCATATTTTGGAAGTTGCTTGATTGTACTTCCTGCTTACTCAAGTAATATTATTTCCCTTCTTGGGTCTTTGTTGGGGTTGAAGACTAGATAGTTGTAGTTACTTTCCTCTCATGATTTGGCCAAGTTATTTATTATATAAGACTTAAACTCATTAGAATAGGATAATTATTGAAGCATTTATTACATGTTTCTTGCTTGATATTTTTTTATCTGGTTATAATTCTAATTTTTATACCTGATATTTGTTCTTAAATGTAAATAAATTTGTATTAGGCTTAGAACTTTCTTATTTAAACAAAAGGGGGAGTTTCTGTAGGAATTTCTATGCCAGTAGCCTTTAAGTTTCCCACCAACTTGGGCATGGCCTCTTATACTATATATGCCAATGTAAAGTGCGCGTCCGGATTCTTTTCTGGCTGCAGGATTTGGTTGCTGTTCCCTGTTCCAGCAGAGGATTGTGATCTGTGAGTCTATCCCTAAATGAATAACCCTCTATTATACTCAATTCTGAGTTAGTGTGGGATTTCTTTTAAGTGTCATTCTTCATACCAGAGCTTGCTAGACAGACCCATCTGCAGCCTCTTTCACATATACTGTATTTATCAAGTCCTACTGAATAACACATATAAACTTCTAGGTATAAATTTGCTGGACACTATCACTTCTATAGCAACACGTAAAGCTACAGCAACACATAAAACACTATATATCAGGTCCAAATGGACACCTGCCCCCATGCCATATAAAGTTCTAAACTGGATATGCTAGCTACAACTCTTGTGGCTGCCCAGTATTATCAGTCTCTGCTGAGAACCCTCAAACATATACAGCATCCATATATAATGGAGGGTACCAGGTCCTGTAGTACCACATCCCACCTTGCCCTCCCACAAAAATAGGAATCTACATCTTGTTGAACAGTGTCCTACAGTCCTAATTAGACTTAGATATCAGGTTCAACTAGACCTTCCTCCATCTTCCATACTTTTCAAGGTAATAGACTTTATTGGAACACACACACACACACACACACACACACACACACCAAAAAAAAAAACCACCAACCACTGCCCAGCATAGACTGCTGGATTTCAAACCATGCTGGATACCCCTCACAACCCTGTATACTGATTTGGCTCAACACTCCTCTACACTCACTGCCAACAGGCATACACCACTAGGTAACACTGTCATCTTGTGACTATCTCAAACACTGTGGGCTCCCTGGCACCTCCCAGCACAGTCCACTGCACCTCCTTCCACTCTTTACCCAATGCTAACTGTAAAATATCAGGACCAACAGGTCAACCATTCCTGTTACCGTACACATGTAGGTAGGTTATCAGACCCCACTGACCAGCTCACCAGAAGCCCGCCCCCCCACACACACTGCTAGGAATTAGGTTGTACTGGATCCTTTCCCTTTCCCCCAATGACATCCTAAGCATATGCTGCTTTATTCAGGCCATCCTGAATACTTCTATAAATGCTACATCACATATACTGTTATATATCAGCCCCTGCTGGATACCACACAATCACTACTAGAAAATCAGTAATGGGAGAAGATTATCTAGTAAATCCTAACATCCAGCAGAATAGGTGTCACATTGAGTATAGGGTGCCTAGCAAGCCATAATGCTTAGAAGTTTATATGTGATAGTAACAGGAGGGTACCCAGTAATTAATGCCTCATATATATAGTATGTTTAGTTGCCTTGGAATGGCTAGTCACTTATTAGCAGGCTCTGTGTCTTAGTTAGGTTTACTATTGCTGTGATGAAAAACCATGATCAGAAGCAAGTTGGAAAGGAATAGGTTTATTTGGCTTACAGTTACACATCATTGTTAATCACTGAAGGAAGTCAGGATAGGAACTCAAACAGGACAGGGATCTGGAGGCAAAAACTGATGCAAAGGCTATGGGGTGCTGCTTATTGACTTGCTCTTCATGGCTTCCTCAGCCTTCTTTTCTTTCTTTCTTTCTTTCTTTCTTTCTTTCTTTCTTTCTTTCTTCCTTCCTTCCCTTTCTTTCTTTTTTCCTTTTTCCTTTTTCCTTTTTTCTTTTTTCTTTTGGTTTATCGAGACAAGGTTTCTCAGTAGCTATGGAGTCAGTCTGGAACTCACTCTGTAGACCAGGCTGTCCTCAAACTCACAGAAAGCCACCTGCCTCTGCCTCCCAAGTGCTGGGATTAAAGGCATGCACACACACACCCCAGCTCAGTGTGCTTTCTTATAGAACCCAATACCACTAGCCCCACGCCCACCCTACCTCCAGGGGCTGGACCCTCCCCTGTAACTCACTAATTAATAAAATGCACTACAGGCTTGGCTACAACCCAATTTTATGAAAATATTTTCTCAACTAAGATTCCCCTCAGATGACTTAAGCTTGTGTCAAGTTGACATAAAAATATTCAACACACCCTGATACTAGGATATCAGCTATAACTGACATATAGCAATGTATTTGGGTCATTAGGGAGTAAAGGGTGTCCAGAAGGGCCCCATACACAAGAATGTATGGGGTGTTGACATGGGATGGGGTATTGATCCCTAGCAGTGTACTCTGGGGAGGCAAGTAAGTAAACACCAGAATGCACATGTTAGTTAGTTGGTGTTCTCTAAAGGAATAGAATTGATAGAATGAATAAATACATATATGGGTATATATGTTACAAAATGTTTTTACATTTTTTCTTTTATTGAAAATAGATTCCCTTCTCACATAATATATTCTGATCAGAGTTTTCCCTCCCTCCACATGTCCTAGTTCCTCCCTCCCCTCCCCCCCATCCAGATCCAACTTTTTTTCTATCTCTCATCAGAAAACAAACAGGCTTTCATGGGACAACAGTAAAACAAAATAAAATATATTAAGACAAAACAAAACCAATACATCAGAATTGAACAAAACAAACAAACAGAAGGAAAAGAGTCCAAGAGAAGGCATAAGAAACAGACCCACTCAAGAATCCTACAAAAGTACTAAACTGGAAACCACAATACATAGACAAAGGACCTGTAGGGCAAAACAAGAGGAGGAAAAGCTATAAATAAGATAAAGCAAAACTAAAATTTTAAAAATTAAAGGAAAATCCCTAACATAACATTATGAGACAAGGAGCCCCCAAGGATTCCATTTAGTTCATTTTGTTTTGGCCATAGACTGCTTGTCATGCAGTCTACCCTTAAAAGTAGTTTGTTTTCCCAGGGAGACTTCCTTGGAGGAAACTAAATTTTCATTTTCAAGTGGTTATCACCTGGAGATAACTTCTGGGTTAGGGATGGGAACATGCATCTATTTCTTTGAGCGCTAAGACCCCAACTGGTGCAGACCCATGCATGCCTTTTGCATGTTTCCTCAATCTCTGTGAGTTCCTATGTGCATCAATCATGTTGATAGAGAGCTCCTTGTCTTCTTGGTGCCCTCTAACCCCTCCAGATCTTACACTCTTTACTGCTCTTCTATGGGGTTCCTTGAGCTCTGAGGGGAGGGATAGAATGGAGACCTCCAACTCTGGGCTGAGCATTCCACGGTTTCTCACTCATTGAATAATGTCTGGCTTTGGGTCTCTGTATTTGTTCCCATCTGCTAAGGAGGAAGCTTCTCTGATGATGTCTGAACAGAGCACTGATCTTCTTTCCTGGCTGGAGTCTGTATTACTGTGTGTATGAGCATAATGGAAAGGGGATTAGACTGACTTACAGAATGTGCTCTGAGTGCTCTAACAATGACTGCCTTGCCATGGAGAGGCCAAAAATCTGGTTGTTCAGTTATTGAGACTGAATTTCTCAGCAGTCCAAATCTGACGCTAAAGCCCTGAAGTATTCTTGGAGAGCTACTGATTGTCAATCTATGTTTGGAATCCTGAAGATGCTGTCTTTAATACTGGTGGTAGTAATAGGGTAGATGAACTTGCTGGCTAGAGTGAGGACAAAAAGCAAAAATTCCTTCCTCCATGTCAATAAGAACTACCACCAGAAGGTGGGCCCAAATTTAGGGTTGTTGTCCTGCTTCCAATATTCTAAGAAAAGCCCTTAAATGCTGGTCAGTGGTGGTTCATGCCTTTAATATCAGCACTAGGGAGGCAGAGGTATACAGATCTCTGAGTTCAAAGTCATCCTTGTTTACAGAACAAGCTTTAGGATGGCTAGGGATACACAGAAATACCCTGTCTCTATCAAACAAAACAAAAAAAAAAAGGAAAGAAAGAAGAGAAAAGAAAAAAGCCCTCACAGGAGTTGCCAGAAGCTTGTGTTGGTTCCAGATGTAGTCAAATTGACAATCAAGACTATCCATCATAGACCAGTACTTACTAAGGCATGTGGGACATTCAGGAGAATCCAGTGTCAGCGGCCTAACTACTTTTAGTGTATATTAGAACAACCAAGGGAGCTACAGCAGAAGTGATGATGAGAAGTATATTTAGGATGACATGTAGTAGAGGGTCACGTACACTACAAGAGGTCAAGCCCTCCTTGATACCCAGTCAGCACACCCAAACCACTGTTGTTTGGGTTCAGACACTGGTGGATATCTACCACCAAACTTGAACTATGCAGGATACCTATTCCTCACACCACCAAAATATACTATGATTGTGCATGCCTTGCTAAAAATCATGTGATCTGCTGTCCCACATACAATGTTAAGAATCTGACCTTACTGGACACACCTGTCCCTGACTGCCATCGACATAGACTTGTAGGTATCAGGCTCTGCTGGATATCCCCCTCCGTGTTCTACTACCTGAATATTACAGGAAAATGCCGACTTGGCACAGGCCAAAGGTCAGCACATGGTCAGGAGAATGTCTACAGCTCAATTTAGAGATATAGCTAGGAAGTCTCTAGGATCTGACTGACAGTGGCCAGATCTACATTAAGGGCTGAAGGCAAAGGCTGCGTGCTCATTCCCAGCCCACCAGACCCAAAATAAGCACACAGAAACTGTATTAATTAAAGCACTGCTTGGCCTACTAGCTTACATATATTTCTAGCTAGCTCTTATATCTTAAATTAAGCCATTTCTATTAATCTGTATATTGTCACGTGGTTGTGGCCTACCTGTAAGTGTTGTGGGAGGGTTTTTTTTGTTTTTTTTTTAACCAATAGTCTTTAAGTACCAGTTACTGGGGTGTGGTTTATTTTATTTTAAAAGGTAACGACTGTCCAATGACTCGTTTTTTTACTTTTGGTTTTTGTTTAGACTACTAAACTCTCTGTTTACAATAAAAAAAACTGTGGTGTAGGATGGTGTTTTGTAAGTTTTTTTTCCAATAAATAACCCCTTTTTTAAACTGGTTTTGCAACTTTAATAGATTGGTATTTGTGAGTTGTTGTTTATAGATAATTACATTGGCATAGATTCTTGTATATGGATACAAAGTTAAGTTAT
The DNA here is from genome assembly GCA_004026605.1 of Ondatra zibethicus. Lineage (NCBI taxonomy): Eukaryota > Metazoa > Chordata > Mammalia > Rodentia > Cricetidae > Ondatra > Ondatra zibethicus. The sequence goes on from PVIU01008493.1 coordinate 33,008, forward strand.
ATTAAATATTGTATGCATGCATGCTTCTACCTCTGTTTAAAACATTTTTATGTATTTATATATTGTATTGATATATATATTTACCATATTACAGTGTATATTTCTACCTCTGATTAAGATACTTATATGTTATTTATGTATTGATATATTTTTTTACCATATTGCAATATATACTTGTACATTGTTTACATTTGGAAGGTCATTGTCCTCATTTATTACACAGTTGTTTATTCTCTTAGTCTTTAAGTTAGATAGGTATTAAAAATTGTAAATCAATAGTCATTTATGTTTATCATATTTATAGTTAAACTAATCAAGTCCTTTAGATACATAGAAATTATATTATGTATAAATAATCTTCAACCTCTTCAAAGAGCTTTAAAAAATGGCATTTAATCTAACTTAAAGTTCTGTGGTAGTGAGACACAATCACTCCTAACAACACCGATCTATTCCTGAGAGATTGTTGAGCACCAAAGACACTCCACTTGAAACTTGTCTTCTTCTTGACAAAACCGACCTCTGGACAAAAACCTGCCCATACCTCAACTACTAACAAAATATATAGTATCCAAAAATAAATAAGCAAAACTGTCAAATCCTGCCAAGACAGGATAAATGGTTTTAAAAAATTTCTTGCCTTTAAAAATAATCTGTCAGTTTTTCTAGGCCTTAGCCAAAGTTGGTTACTTCAACATTACAAATGTAACTTTGGCTAATTACCCAGATAGCCAGTTGTCTCTGTAATTTGTTACATATTTTAAAAGTTGTTTAATTGCACTTCCTAATTACTCAGGTAATGTTATTTCCCTTCTCAGATCTTCAATGGTGTTAAGACTAAATAAATGTAGTTACTTTCCTCTCATAACTTAACCAAGTTATTTATTATACAAGACTTAAGCTAGTTAAAATAGGATATTTGTTTTTATTGTATATAATTTTATAGTAGGTTTAAAACTCTCTTACTTAAACAAAAAGGGGAGGTGCTGTGGGAGCTCCTTCTGCTCCTTCAACCAATAGCCTTTAAGATACCAGCCCACTGGGGTGTGGTCTATTTCATTTTAAAAAGTAACGACAGCCCTCCAACTTGCTCTCTTACTTCTGGCTCCCGTTCAGACTACTAAACTCTCTGTTTACAACAAAAAAACTGTGGTGTAAGATGGTGTTCTGTAAGTTTTTTCCCCTCCAATAAATAACACCTTTTCCAAACTGGTGTGGGATTGTTTTGCAACTTTATGTAAGGTTCAGTCCACCATCCAGCATTTGTTTCCTGCAGGGGCTACATGGCTTCTCCCTGACTCTGCCTATTCTCTCTATATATCTTTTTCAACCTGGCTATATTCCATGAAGTCTTTGACTGAAATCAGCTTCTTTATCAACCGATGGCAATAAAACATATTTACAGCATACAGAGGGGAATCCCACATTGAAGGGTCTCAATTTATTTACATTATATCCTCTCTCTCCAAGGCAGTGATAGGTAGAAGTTCCTATAGTCTGAAGTTTGTGTCTGAGTGATGAAGACTGATATGATAAATGTGAAATGGCATGTTCTCACATAAGTTCAGATCACATGTGGGATAAGAGGGGATAAGTCTTTGAGATTCAGATGCCTACCACCACTGTAAAGAAAACTTACTGATTAGCAAAATACTGGGAAACTATACATCTCATTACATGCTTGCAATTTGATGACTACAAATGATACTTTTCGTGTTTTATTTTCCTGAGAATTAATTACATTTTCCCCCGTGTGGGTCTTTTAATTCCTCCTTCTTCCACAAATTAACTTTATGTGTATGGGGTGTAGGGAACGCTCTAGTGAACCCCCGAGCTTCCCTCATCACTCTACTTATACTATTGAGCTACACCCCAGCCTGAATTTCCCTTTCATATCATTTCCTATTTTCTGTGGTTGTACTCCATGTCTTTTGTTCATTGCTGTGTAGGAACTTTCCATTGTACTTTTGCTGACTACACTACACATGGGTTAGAGGCTGTTAATTGCAGGAATTAGAGCAAGGGGCACTGTGGTCTTGGAGGAGTTCTGATTGGGTGACAACGGGAAGGAAAGCCGAATGTGGGGGAGGGCAGGGCTTGGAGGCAAGGTCAAGAATTGACCCAGCAGGGTTCAGGACTGGGTCAGAGCGGGGTCAGGCTCAGGTCAGGGCCAACTTCCCTATAGGTCCTGGAATCTGGGATGGGCACTAGGGTGGTGAGGATCGCCTGTGGGCCCAGCTCTCTACTCTTGCCCCTGATGTTTCTGCTGCCCCTGAGCCCCAAGGCTGGCTCTGTTCTGAAGTCTGGTGTCCCCAGCCCCTCAAAGTTTTCTGCGGTAGCACCATGGAGACCGGGGCCACAGCAAGGCTGGGAACCGTTGACCAGCGGGCACCAGGATTCTATGAGCGGAGCAGGTTCGTTTGAAAGCCAGTAGGCGGGTGGCGGGTGGAGGCCATAAAGGCCACACAAGGCACCGGAAGTAGTGTACCCATTTTGCCTTCTTTTTGGAACCAGGTGGTCCCAAAGAAAATATCAACAAAGGGGCTTAGGTTCCCTTCTGATACTGACTCTTTCCTCCCTAGAACCTGGTGTGGCGCCGTGGGACCAAGGTGGTGTCCAGGGATGACCCAGTGGTAGTGACAGAAAGCATGGGATTATTGAGTGGGGGGCAAAGGGAAGAAAGCTCCCTGAGATTTCGGATGCTGATTCCTGGGAGAAGATAATCTTGTCAAGATCTGGGTTCAGTAATCCCCTCCCAGATGAATCATAGAAACAAAGTTTCTATTGGCTTCTCTCAGTCTCCTTTTAGAAATGTAAAGCAACTTGTTCCAGGTCATTCTCATCAGCACCACAAAATCAGCAATTCTCTCTCCCTTGGATATTGGGCAGGTTGAATTTGGGACAGTCACTGAGAAGTCATTACCATGAATAACTAATATCAGTAACCTATGAGACTTCTAGTCTTGTGATCTAAAAAGTAAAGCACAGAGCTGTGTTATTTGAGAAAACGAAGTCATATAACCTCCCTTCTGTTCACTTGCTTGTCAGGCCCACTTAAAGGTAGGCTGCTGTGGCCAGCCTTTTGTTTGCTTCATCGCATCTTTCCAGACTCCTGAGCTCTTGCACCCACAGAACTGTCAGTGGAGCTTTTTATGTCCCAGGTGGTGGCCAGTGAAAGCAGAGACCAGGGTGGCCCAAAATCACTTACACAGGTTATTTGTCTTTTGCCATGATCTTCCAATCTGTGAAGTGGAGGAAGATCTTCCTTAGGGAGTTATTCTGCCTCTCAGGAATTGTGTCTCTAACAAATTGCACGGGGGTGTCTCCACAGTTTGTGGGAAGCCGAAGATGGTTGGGAAAGTGTTTGGTGGCCGGGATACATTGGCTGGCCAGTGGCCGTGGCAGGCCAGCCTGCTGTACCGGGGCTTGCATCTCTGTGGAGCTGTCCTCATTGATTCCCACTGGCTCGTTTCCACAGCCCACTGCTTTCAAAAGTGAGTTTGCCTTTTCTGGAGCCCCCAGAGAGGGACTGGGTGGTGATAAAGATGCAGGATGAGAGGAGGAAGTTAGAGATAGCTTGTCTTTCTCTTCTGGGCTTTTCTCTGGGGCAGTCTACTTCCACCAAAGATAGGTCCTTCCTTGACCTGCAGTCCTCTCTGCCTGGATTAGCCCCATCAAAACTTTCTTGATCTGTCCTGGTTCTCATTTAATTCTCAGCTTCCATAGGGATCCCTATCTTCCTACTCTGTGCCTGCCAACTCACACAGATGTTTCCCAAGAGGATTGGCCATGCTTTGTTGTCTACCTGCAGACTTCATCTTATTTCATGGTCCCTTTCTCTCCTTTGAGTCAGATTCTAGGAAAGGACCACATATGACCAACATCCAGGTAATTCCTTACGTTTGTAAAACTAAGCCCTGGGAAAAACTATGGTCATGCCTATGCCATATCAGGCTGTATGGATGGAAAGTGCTGATACCCCAACCTGAACAACTGATATGGACAGCCAGGAGCCAATCTCCTCTGGCTCTCTGGAGTCTGACTGAGGGCCTAGCTTCTGATCAGACATGAAGGAACCCAGAGGGAATGGGTCCTATACAGTCCAGATCAGGGAACTGAAACTTAGCCTTTTGGCTTTGAGGCTCCAGCTTAATCCTGTTGGCACCTATTTGGTGCTGCATTCACCTGAGACCCTTTAGGGAACAGAATGTAGGAGATCTGAGGTCAAGGTTTCTTTTCTCTCAGAAGGAACAAGCTTCAATCAGTATGATACAGGTGAGACATGCCAAACAATATGAAGAGGGTAGCCCCGAGGAATGTAAATCTACAAAGATGCTGCACTCTTGGAGGAATACAGAGGAGCTGCAGGGGCTACCAGAAGGGAGGAATTGAGAATGTTGAGCTGGTGAGGATCCTCGTGTGGGAGCTGTGGGAATAAAAGCTGATACATAGGCTGTTTACTCAGTCCTATTGAGGAACAAGAAGGAAAGCTCCTCTTTGACTGATGTGTGCATTTAACAAGTCTTTTGTGAGTGCTTCATATCAAGTGGAGAAGCAGTCCTTGGTAAAGGGGCAGGAAAATATGCTATATTTCCATCACTGTGACCAAACAATCCAGAAAATGAACAAAAAGAATGATTATCTTAACTCATGGTTTCAGTCCGAAGTTAGTTGTCCTGTTTCTCTGAATATATAATAACACAGTTCATCACAGCAAGACCATTTGTAGATGAGGCCTGATCACCTCATGGTAGCTGGGAAACAAAAATAATGAAAAGAAGTGGGGGCTCTTCAAGGAAATTCTCCTAATGACATAGCTTCTTTCCACTAGGCCTCACCTCCTAAATGTTCCTCTCTTTCTGGATAGCACCACAGGTTGATGACTATGCCTTTAGTTATTGGCTTACTCCTAGGCCAATACCATTTAAGATTTAAAGCACAAAACTCAGATTCAGCCATAGTTTTTCTTAAGTAAAAATTTAAAAGGTTTGATTTGAAGATCCTATTAAGGACCCTTTCAGTGCTGAAATTCTTTGTTCCTCTAATTCTAAGATATAATGGGGAATACTTTGTCATGAGGTTTGAGAAGAATATCCATCAGCCTGAGGAAAGAAGTCTCCTATCTTAGCTACTTTTCTAGTGCCATGATGAGACATCATGACCAAGGCAACTTATAAAAGAAAATGTTTATTGGGGCTCACAGTTTCAGAGGGTTTGAGTTCATGACCATTATAGCAAGGAGTATGGCAACAGGCAGGCATAGTGCTGGAGCAGTACCATGTAGCTGATAGCTTAAATATTAATCCACATGTACAAAGTGAAATAGATAAAACCGAGAATGGATTAGGCTTTTGAAACCTCAAAACTCACAACCCCCCAAGTGACAAATGTCCTCTATCAAGGTCACATCTCCTAATCCTTCCCAAGCAGTTCTACCAACTAAGGACCCAACATTCAAACATATGCACCTATGGAGGTTATTCTCATTTAACATACCACATTCTAAACCCTGACCCCCTTAGACTGTGGCCATATCATAATACAGAAATGCATTTAGCACAACTTCAGAAATTTCCAAGTCTTTTGGTCTCAACACCATTTTAAAGTCCAAAGTCTCTTATGAGATTAGAACAATCTTTTAATTGTTACTCCTATAAGATAAAAAAGCAAATTACATTCTTCCAACATACAATACACATTACCATTCAAAAAGGAAGGAAAAAAACTACAGCAAGGAAATAATGGACCAATGCAAGATGGAAACCCAGCAGGTTAAACTCCAAATCATGAAGCTCTATCTCCAGTGTCAGATGACTTACATGGTTCTATCCTTCCAGCTTTTCTGACTGCAACATAACTTTTCTTTTTTGGATTGGTTCAACTCCCCTTGACAGGTATCCTACAGTTGCAATTCTAGCACCTCCCATATTCTGAGGTCTCCAGCATAACCCAGGCTTCACCTTCACACCTTCACATAATGGCCTCACTGGGCTTCCTTGCAGGGATTCCCCTGCTGCATGCACGGTCTCAGTAGCTTTTCTTAACAGAGAAAGATTCCACAAATCTTTTACTCATGTATCCTTCATGACTCTAAAGTCAGAACTACATAGCTGATGCCACCAAATTCTGCTTCCTGTTTAAGATAAAACTTGACACCCTCAAATTACATTTGCATAAGTCTTGATTTGTTGTTGCTGTTTAGGAACAAATAATTCCTTAGACCTTTTCTTTTTACAAGTTGCAGGAATAGCTGGGTGAGGTCTTACCCTGAGGACACCATTCCCTTTACCACCCTCCCCTCATACTCCTTATCTCTTTCAGCATAAATCAAGTCTCTGATATTAAATTACCTGGTGTTCCTTTTCTCTTCAAACTGTACATTTTGTATTTTTCCCTACTTGCTCTTTTTCAATAAACCCAACTTGACCAGGTCTGTGACAGCAATAGCCCATTCCCTGCTATCAAATTCTGTCTTACATTTCTATTGCCCTGATGAGATACTATGTTCAAAGCAGTTTAGAAAATGTTTATTGAGACTCACTATTCTAGGGAATTAGAACCAATGATCATCATGGCAGGGAGCATAGCAGCAGGCAGGTAGACATGACAGTAGAGCAGTACCTGAGAGCTTACATCTTATCTTCAGGCACAAGGCAGAAAATGGGATGTAATTAGGAATTACTTGGGCTTTTAAAACCTCAAAGCCCATCCCAGTGGCACACCTCCTCCAACAAGGGCACTTCTTCTAATACTTCCCAAACAATTCTACCAATTAGGTACCAAACATTCAGATATATAAACCTGTGGAGGCCATTCTCATTCAACCCACCACAACACTTGACTGTCAGAAAGGGAGAGACCATTCTGCATGGAATCAGGGCAGAGTGGCCAGTGATAAATGAGGGTTCAGGAAGACTTGGCTATCCTCCCACTCAGAGATGATGGTGATGATGGACTCCTTTGTCTTTCAGCAAATCCCAGGCCCCAAGGGACTACCAGGTTCTGTTGGGGAATACTCAGCTATATCAGAAAACACAGCACACTCAGAAGATGTCTGTGAATCGTATCATCAAGCACCCAGACTTTGAGAAGTTTCACTCCTTTGGGAGTGACATCGCAATGCTGCAGCTGCGTCTGCCCGTGAACTTCACACCCTATGTTGTGCCTGCCTGCCTCCCACCTAAAGGCACACTGCTCCACAACCACACATCCTGTTGGATAACTGGGTGGGGAATGCTTTCTGAAGACAGTAAGTGAAAGGGAAGTTGGAGACGGAGTGAGGGCAGGGAGAGGAGGAAGGAAAAGGTCTCAGCTGGCAAGAGACCCAGGCTGGTTTCTGAAGTCACTGGATGTTGCCCTCTGTACCTCACCTCCAATAGCCTATGGCATGAGAAAGCTGTAATAGAGTCCTTCTAACCCTTAACGTGTGAAGAGACCATAGCCACAAACTTCCCTGCAGTCCAGGTTCTGAAGGTGGGGAACTGTTGACATTTGCCATTTAGAATCTAGTCTCTTTGAATATTAATTGTCTTTTTAGTCTAAGATTTTAATCAATCATGAATCTGAGGTGATTTGGTTAAACTCAGAGGTCATGTATAGAGGCTAGCCCATTCCATGTTAATCAAGTTTCTAGCACTGTAACAAATACCTGATGTAATCAGTTTTAAAAGGTAAGGTTGATTTTAGCTCACAGATTTAGCTCAGAGCTTCCAGACCATGATAATTTGGCCCTTTTGTTTTGGACCTGTGGTGAAGAATCACATTGTGGTGAGGAAATGTGTGGTAGAATAATGATGCATACCTTATGGTGGTCAGGAAGCAAATAAAGAGGAAGATCAGAAGCCGATGTACTAGTATCTTCTTAACAGACACACATGTCCAATGACCTAACTTCCTACCACTAGGCTCTATCTCTTCCTAATAAAATATTCAGTTACCAATAATGTCACAGACTGAGGATAAGGCCTCAAACACACTGGCCTAAATGCTTAATATCCAAATATAATACATGTCATTACCAAATATCTTGGGAGTGCTTAAGTGGAAAGTCACATGTGATTTGAGACTATTGAGAATGCATGATTGAGAACTATTGCAGCTCTAAAGTGTTTAATCTCACTTAATCTCAACTGGCTTTATCCTGTTTTTACAGGATACTATACAGATGAACTATATAATGGAGAAATCATTTTGGTTTTATTTGCTTGTTTGTTTGTTTCTGGTATTGAGGACTGGTCCCAGTGCCTTGCACATACTTGAAAAAGACTCTACCAGTGAGCCACCAAGATCCCCTAGTTTTTATTATTTTAGATTGAAAGTAGAGAAATGTATGCAGACTCATACCTGGAAGTATTTATTAAAGGATTATGACTTAGAAATATGGAATAATGTAAATATAAAAGAATGTAGATTTTTACTTGTTTGTAGGATCATAATTTGACACATTTTTTTCTCAAAAAAATGTACTTTAGGTGTTTTGGGAAGAACATGTCTTCTTGAGGAGCTTTGCTCCCCCGACCCACGCACACATTCTTGAAAGCAGGGCCCACATTTTGTTTTACTATACCAGTCTAATCCCTGATGGATACTGCACAGTGCTGCTGTTACATAGCCTGGCATAATTAACTCCCATTTCTTGAGTGTAGTTTCTAAAATGGGCCTCTACTTTTATTCTTATGTGCTTCTACATGAGTCTCTATGTGACCTGCAGCATTGCTTTAAAACATAGCCATTTCATTTTCCTTTTCAAAACCCTCCACTACCTTCTCACTTGTGCTTTCAATCAAAATTTTAAAAAATACCTGTCAAGGTCTTACGTGATGATAGCACCCTGATCCATTTCTGCTTCATCACCTACTTCTTCCCTCATTTACCCAACCCCAGCTTCCTTAATTCTCCTTGAATATGTTTGAGGTCATTTCCACCCCAGAACCTCTTTTTTCTCTGAAATTTTCTCTCCCCTTTAGTCTCAATGTGATTGGTTTCAATTTATTTTTACAGTCTCTCATCCGCATTTTACTTAATTATGTGTACTAAAGTAGACAATTTGTACTGTCACCTCTCCCTGTGTTATTTCTTTGACGCAAATGAGTAAATCAATTTAGTTTTTCTGTTTTTTCCAACTAAAAATGTTCTTTGTATCAGTTTAACTAGCGTAAGGCTATCGGTGATATAGTCAGTGGATAGGTGAGTGAGGTGGAGTCCAGTGAGTAAGGGAGAAGAAGGAAGGAAGGGAGGAAGGGAGGAAGGAAGGAAGGAAGAAAGGAAAAAAGATGGTGCATAGGTGTTGTGGATAGAAATGTTAGCAGGTAAGAGGCAGCAGGATAGATGGAGACTCTAATGAAAGAATGGATGGATGGAAGGATGGGTGTGGAAAATGGATAGATTGACGATAAAGGTAATGAAAAGTGAGTGGGTGTATGGGTGAATGGGTGGATAAAGACATAGGATAAAGATTAGTGATAAAGGTTGCTTAACAACATTGAACACATTGTGTTAGTAAGATTTGCCTTTTTATATAGTAGATTTGTGACCTGCTGCTGTGAGAGGGATGAGGGATGTAAGTGGGAGTTTCTGAGAAAAAGGAGAGAAGTTCATGAGAAGTAGGTAGAAGATGGAAACAGAATTTGACACTCAGATGTCCTGTGGTGAGCATCAGTCAGAGTAGCCTGGACTTTCCCAGCTAAGTCACAGTGTCCGTCACTGACCTCCTCCTTATTTTCACAGCAAAACTGTTACCACCCTTCTCACTGCAAGAGGGTGAAGTGGACATCATTGAGAATGAGTTCTGTAATGCCTTGTACGGGCGAAGACCAGGCCAAAACAAGGACTATGTGCATGAGGAAATGCTGTGTGCAGGGGGCCTCTCCACAGGAAAGTCCATCTGCCGGGTGAGTAAGGAAGTCATGTATTTTCCCCATGCCTATTCTATCTCAGTTCCTCCAGGAGTGGCTGTATTTTCCTCCAGTCTTTGTGGAGATCCCCACACTTCTTGTTTCATTACCTCTACTTGTTTTCCTTGGGTTCATGCCTCAATAGTCTCCTTGAGGATAGCTTTAGCAAATCCTAACATCAATTTTTGTTGCATATCTTATACTTTTTATTGAGGCATAACATATACACAAATATGTAATTTGTAAGTAAACGGTTTGGTAATGTTTTCAGTGCTAACTTAGTGTGCTTCTGGTACCCATCTCCCTTTCTTGCCACTAAGTACGTTTTGTATGTTCATTGTTATATGCTGTCTTCTGTGATGTTTCATTTAAGTTTCTCACTTTGTTGTTGGGTTGTCAGTTTCTTATGGGAACTCTTTATATGGTATAGAAGTAAATTCACAATTGGACATAATGGATTTTCTGGGGAGACTGTCCCAGAGAAGGAAAATAGTTGGTCTGAGTGAAGGGGCACAACCAGGCACAGATGTCTGGATTCTAATGCCTTCCCCATCTCTGCAGGCTTCAGACTCCTGAGCTGACATAGTCCCCATTATAGACTGGATTTCCCATGGGATTTTCCTAAAGGGATTTCACAAGTCCACTAACTTTCGGAAGTGTTCTGAAGACTCCTTTGCCCAGTGATATGAGCTGTCTTTACCCAGCAAAGGGATGGGCATATTTTTTTCAAGAGTTCCAGTTCACAAGTTGAAAAAATAGACCTGACCAAGGTTACCAAAGTCAGAGGAGTTGACTGAATATATTGCATCAGCTCAATGTTTACAGAGCCAGGACCTACACATAAGTTAGCAGAACTAGCTTGCTTACAAGTCCCTAAACTTTCCCTTCTAGACATTAGGCATGGTAAGCAAAGGGAAAGGTCCACATGTTTTCAGCCCTCATCTGTCTGGGCTCTGTAGGATCCTAACATGCTGTTGGTATTTGTGGCCCTAAGCAGATCACACATTAACTACTCTCTCTCTCCTCAGGGTGATTCTGGGGGTCCCCTCATCTGCTACCAAACCAGTTCATGGGTCCTGGTAGGACTGGCTAGTTGGGGCCTGGACTGCCGGCATCCCATTTACCCCAGCGTCTTTACCAGGGTCACCTACTTCACTGACTGGATCAGCCAAGTCAAGGGACTTACTCCACTTCCAGAATCTGGATCTGTGTCTCCTCACACAGAACTTCAACCTAGGCCTCTGAGAGCTGCTGGCTCCCCAGAAACCTGCAGCATCTTCATAGTTGCACAAATCTGGTTCCTGTTGGTATTTATCCCTGAGGCTTAAGACCAGGCCCCAGGGTGAGCACCAGGCCGTTGGGCATTCTTTGCTCAGGCTTCCCTCAGCTATAGCCTCCACTCTTTAGTTCACCATCTGAATCTTTTCCTCAGCAAATCTGCCCATGCACTGCCAGTACTAAAACAAGCCTAGAAAAGCCAAGCAATAAAGCCTCATCCTCCCTCAACTCTGATCGCATACCTTTGTAGGGTTCCCATATCCCTCAGTGGAAGGAAATAAAGCCTCATCCTCCCTCAACTCTGATCGCATACCTTTGTAGGGTTCCCATATCCCTCAGCTCTGATCGCATACCTTTGTAGGGTTCCCATATCCCTCAGTGGCCAGACTTACCCTGGAGTTAGCCATCAGAACTTGAAAGGGAGGAGATGGAACATCACAAGGAAATTCTCCTTGAGGAAAAGGCAAGGAAATGGGGATGTGCCTAATTGGGTAGGAAAATGGGGGCATGCCCACTACAGGGATACTGAGGAGTAAGGATGCATCCCTGGAAGAGAGTGACATTGTTATGGCCTTGTCCCTGCTGTGAGGAATGCCAAATCCTTCAGGGGAAGTAGAATTTTACACCTGGGGGGCTGGAGAGATGGCTCAGAGGTTAAGAGCATTGCCTGCTCTTCCAAAGGTCCTGAGTTCAATTCCCAGCAACCACATGGTGGCTCACAACCATCTGTAATAGGGTCTGGTGCCCTCTTCTGGCCTGTAGGCATGTGCATAGACAGAATGTTGTATACATAATAAATAAATAAATATTAAAAAAAAAAAAGAATTTTACACCTGGCCTTCAAGTACAAGGGAGTAAGGGCCTCTTTCTGGAGGTGGGGCAGCAGCACTCCTGGGATTTCAAGGAGAAAGAACAAGTGCATAGAGAACCTTAAAGATTGAAGTGATTTTGTGGGTTTGGGGTGCTAGGATCAGGTCAAAGGGATAGAAATGTGACTTGTGGCTAGAATCTCAATGGATGTGGGGAACTAGAGCATTAATCAAAAGCAGATAAAGACTGTTCTAATAGCTGGATGAAAACTAAACATTAAGTCAACCATGCTCAAGTTTCTACTCCTAGGTTAGTACTGAGCATCACCTTCACATACTCCCAGGGGCCCCGTTCTTCCTATGAACCTGGTCCCTAAAGTCTGATCTGCCTCTGTCCACACTTGATATAACCATGTCAATTTGGTTGACCCAGGACTTAGTAATAAAGGAAAAATTAAAACAACAAAAATGGTCTTCTGGGCCCATTCTTTAGGCAATTGTACCAGGCACAGAATACTTATATGGCCAGCAGGAGTTAAAAGGCCTACAATGCTGCCCACCCCATTCTTTAGAATACTCAATAAAGAGGAGAGCTCCTGCTTACCCGAGGTCCATAAGAACCAGACAGCACTTACGAGGTTCAAAACAAATCCTTTCTAATCATGGTGTTGTCTGATGGATTTGTGTTCACTAGCAGCATGTGCTGCATGTGCAATAGGGATTCCATCACAAAAGGATTTTGTGGAAACTCAAGAAAGTATACTACATACAGTCTCAGCCACAGGAGATGGTCTATAGAGTATTTGTCTATCACAAAAAGCCCAAGTTTGATCCCTAGTGCTGCATAAACAAGGTATGATGACAAACACCTGTTATCCCAGGCATTAAGAGGTAGAATCAGGAGGATCAGATATTCAAGACCATTCTCAGCTGTATAATAAGTTCCAAATGAGCCTGAGATGCATGAAAGCATACCTTAATACCCCCTCAACACACACATAAGAACCCACCCAACACACACATATGAGAGTATCTTCTTAGTTCATTATTGCTGGAGACTTTTTTTTTTTTTTGGCAGATCCTGCATCTGACCACAGCTCCACTTCTGAGGTACTGCTACAACTGGTTGTACATCTATATTCATATTAGACCTTGATGATTCAAGGTTTATGGAATTAAGAACTCAAACACTTCACTTAATAACAAGTGTGGTTATGGGGTCTTGCAGCAAAGTTCATTAGGACTCTGAGATACCAGTTCACAAGTGTTGCAATGAGGGGCTTGGGCTGTGTTCCCGGCGCCGGGCCCCTTGTTCTGTCCCGGCTCCCGTTGTGTACCCGAAATAATTACATGGAAACTGTATTCATTGAAATACTGCCTGGCCCATTAGTTCTAGCCTCTTATTGGCTAACTCTCACATATTTGTTTAACCCATTTTTAATAATCTGTGTGTTGCCACTAGTCGTGGCTTACCGGGAAAGATTCAGTGTCTGTGCTCTTCCCCCATCAAACAAGTTCTCTTTTTCATTGAGAGCTCTAAAGTCTGGGGAAGAGTTAGCCTGACAGTGGTGTGGTCCATATATATTCTTCAGTAAGGGAAGCTCAGGTGACTCAGTGTGGATTATAAGTTTCTTCACTGGCCCTACAGTTACCATGATGCCCCCCAGACTAGCTGGACTCAAGAAACCTGGGTATCATTGGGCCTGGCATGGGCTTTTAAAACCTCAAAAACAAACCCAATGACACTTTTTTCAACAAAGCTGCATGTCCTAATCATTCTAATCCCTTCAGAGTTCCACTTCCTGGTGACTAAGCATTCTAAAATATGAGCCTATGGGAGCCACTCTTATTCATACCACCACAGTGTCCTTACAGTCTAAACCACTGATCTCAACCTATAAGTAGACCACTGAAGAACACAACCAAAACTCAGCTCTAGCTCAGCCTAACTTATCTGTTACTTGATACCATCTGAAGTACTTATTCACTATTCATATCCTTGTGAGTAACTACACAGGGAGGGTATCAGTAGTAAGTAGTGGAACAGGAATCAAATTCCAAAGACTTCTTGAGAGGGCTTGAACACATGTAGGCTTGTCATAGACTGTACCTATATGACTGCTGCCCAAGCCTCAGATTTCTAGTAAAGCCTTAGTCTGACCTATACTAAGAATGAGCATCAGACATCCACTTCGGGAGATATTATGGTCTAAGATCAGTAAGCCTGAGGTTGGGCTTGCCAGATACAAGGGTTTCACCAGATAGGAGGACCAGAAAGATCTATGATTTGCCTTGAACTCCATGATGATGCTACCAAATGCAACTGAGTTTCCAACTTGGTAAAGACAAAGTCAAATTAGGCACAGCTATGATATCAGAGTAAAACAAAATTATCTGCAGCAAGTGAGTACAGCATAAACATAATTTCCAAAATAATGTTTTCCACTAAACAAAGGAAGCATGGGTATTTTTTTTTTGAGACAGGGTTTCTCCATAGCTTTGGAGCCTGTCCTGCAACTAGCTCTTGTAGACCAGTTTGGCCTCAGACTCACAGAGATCCACCTGCCTCTGCCTCCCACGTGCTGGGATTAAAGGCATGCACCACCACCGCCTGATTAGCATGGGATTTTATTGTAGGGGGCTATATGTACATGTGGATAGGCCAATTTCTAAGCATAATGAGCTTAAGGTCAGTATGTATGTATGTATATATATATATATATATGTATATATATGAGTATTGTAGACACATTTTGGGGACCATATTTAGCTCAAAGTCTCAGAACACATACATGATCAAAGTGGTAAACAGAAATTCGGTATGTTCAGTCCGTACCATAACATTTAAGCCAAAATTAAGATATTTTGAAGCTATATTAATATGTAGTTTACTCCCAAGAATGCCTACCTGGCTTAGTCACTTACAAATGTATCCCTGAGACATTTCACTGACTTTATGGGATCAGGATAAAGGACATATATTTCCTGAAGGACTGGAGTGCTTTACCTTTCTAGTTAGGGATTGAAACTCTTGAAGTTAAGGGCAAGATAGGCCTTAGGATCATGTGGGGGTAGTCTAACACTGTAACTTGTGGAGATATATACATATGTAATTATATCATGAATAAAATAAGTTGATATTTGCACTTTATGTAGCCTAAAAGATAGGTCAAAACAATTAAACAAACAGACCAGCTAGAAAAATAAGGAAAAGATAGATCTCTTTGTGATATTTTATACAATTGCATTGAATGTGATTTTCAGCTTTGGTTATAACAAAAGAACTTTCAAAATAAGATTTAAGCTATATAAACAAACTAAGTAGGGCAGTAAGGCAAAAAGATTCATTACTGTACTTTGAATAAATTTGAATAAATTCAGCTTTATTATTGAACTTTTTGTTGGTTCATAGGACAGGCATTTTAAAAGCTGTTAGATAAAGGGCCTACCCCTTTAAGATGCTAATCATGCTAAAAAGATCATATCCCAAGTCCCAAGCCTGGAAAAATAAGGCCACTTTCCCCTTTAACTGTCTCCTTCTGGGCCAGAGTTAAGAAGCCATGCTGTGTTATGGCTTCACAGCCTCTTCCCCTCAAAACTGCAAGAGATGTATGGGAGGAATTAGGGAGAAGGGTGGGGTGAAAATGATCACAGTACATGAGATGAAATTGACAAAATCATCCTAAAAATCTCAGAAGCGTACTTGTTCTTTGTAGGTGACACCACCTAGTAAGGAGACCTCTGCTCTCAAGGATATGAAAGTCAATGAGGGAGAGAAGGTGTGGGCTGCCATATGTTGGCAATAAGGCTAAGCTAAGAGATGGGAATCAGAGCTCCTCCCCAAATCGCCAGAGACTGAAAGTTCTGTTAGGGACATAGCCGACTCGTTCTTCAAAAAGAACCTCAGCAAATCAAGTTACATTTCAGAAGCCCAAAGAGGAAATAAGTGAGGGCAAACTGACTTGTCCTTTTCCTGAGCACAAGTCCTATTACCTGTAAGACCTGCCACATGGAGAAAGCACAAACACACCTTTTCAGAACATTTATTGTGGACAATCAGTATTGTCAATAAAGGATGGAATACTGAGGAGTAGAGAATTTTTTTTTCTGATAGAAATTCAGGAAAAGCATTTTCTGATTGTAAAATTGAGATGAGCTTCCTGACACACCTGACCCAAATGACACCTATAGATGAGATATCAGTGAGGCTCTGGCTACTGTGAGGCATGGATGGGTACTGCTTCTGACACAGAAGCTTCTTCTGTAAAGCCACACAGCCATTTCTGTAATTTATGAACCTATCTGCTACTGTCTCCCATTCTTTTTTTTTTTTTTTTTTGGTCAGTAAAAGCATCATCTGCACCAAGCTCTCCTGTTTTGCAGGCCAAAGTGTGGCTTCTTGGCAGATGGAGGGAAGTCCTCATTCTGGCACTTGTCTAAGACATATGAATGCATCCATGGTTCCTGTTGCTGTTTCACACTAAGCCCTGTTGTGGACCAGTGAACCTGCTGCACCTAAGAAGCATTCATGGTCCACTGCAAGAGTTCTGGTCAGGCATGGGTTAAAATTTGTAAAGGAATTCATCTGAGCTTGTCACATGGGGGCCCTAGAGCTTGGATGGGCAGCCTGCTTTCTGGTTTAAATTTCTATTCCGTGGATACCTGACTAGTACAGTCAGATGTCTGACTTTCCTGGGGACCTGTTATTTCCTTCGGGGCCCTTCCAGCTACCAGAGTACTTTGTGCTTTTGTTGTATGCCATGTGCCCCTTGAGTACTCTCGCACTGGTTGCTGGTCAAGATCTTGGTAGGTCGTGGTTGAAGAACACTGAGCTGCCCTCCCTTGACTATGTTACTGATCTTGTCGGATACAAATTTGCTTTTGTCATTCACCTTTGCTCCTTGAGGCCCCAAGACCGTTTTTCCTGAATCCAGTCGCTTACCCAATGGATACCCAGTGGATATTCTGGGCACATCTGGGCTGCGTTTATTGCCCTCTGACTCTTTCATGCTGGTGTTGTCTAAGACCATGGATGCCTGGTGCAGAACAGGCTTTGTCATTGTATATGTGCTCTTGGCAGGTCCGTTCTTGTTATCAGAACGTGACTGTCTCTGAGCCTTGTGTTCTTCCTTAGCCACACGTGAGGTTAAAGGGAGAGGACAATGCCCTGATCTGGACACGGTGCCAGCTCTCTGACCCTTATTGGTTTCATTGAGATGACTGACTAAAGTCTTTCGCAGCGCAATTTCAAATTTTTCCCGACGTTGGCTCACCTGTGAGGTCCCTTGACCGATTGCCTGGGTGGTGCTGTAGGTTTGTCTCACAGTCAGCTTGCAGGCCATTATCTAGAGTGCCCTTGGTGTTGCTCCATAGTTGGTGTTTTTGAACAGTCTCTAGACTATGTCCCTTTGCCTTTAACAGTTTCTCCTCTGATTGTCTTGCTGGGAAGCTTTCAGGTTCATTCAATACAATGTTGTGTAGGTCTTTACTGCCCTGTTACTTAAAGAAAGAGATCCATGAAAGCCCATAGTTGCTTGTAGATGAAGATGCCTCTGAAAGTTCTGCTCGAGGATGCATCTGTGACAGAGAGTTACGAATCCTCTGGGGCAGGCCCCAGCGTTGTAGGATGAGCCTCTTTCGAAAGTGGTGCTCAAGTTTCTTCTGGAGCTCACTGTTTTTTTTCAAGAGAGATGGGCCTGGGAGCATGGGTCTTAGAAGACTGCTTGACTAATGAAGGCTTGGTACAAAATTCTTCCTGGGATTTTTTGACCACAGTGGGTAAACCCCACACTCTCTCCTGTACCTTTTTCAAGATGTTGTATTCTAGGCAGTGGATTGCAGATGCCTCAAGATGTTGTACTTTATCCTGAGGTCTGTGAAAATACACCTCACAGATTCTAAGCTGGGATAGCAGAGAAGGTGACAGCACTGGAATTGGGTGTTGACGCTGGGTCTGGGTCTTGGCAAGAGGGACAGGTTGGGACTGAGATGTGGACAGAATTTGGGGCAAGTTCTGTGGTTGACTCGCAGGCAAGGACAAAGGTGTGTGGTTAGTAAGCACTGCGGGATCTGAGAGTCAAGGAACTGTCAGCCCACACAGGAGCAATAGAGTTCATGGACTCACTGTACAGAAGGGATGCCCCAGAAAAACTGCATATGTTTAGGCTCTAACTGGTCTTTAGAGGTCTTGAGATGGGGGGACTGCTGTGAAGTCTCTCTGGTTTACCTTTGCAGCTACCCAAAGGATGGGAAACTGCCAAGTTCTGCTGATCAGATTCTTGGATCTTCCCCCAAGTTTTAAATGAATCAGCCATCTTTTGATCTTGTCTCTCAAGTAGTACCATGGAATAAAAATTGGAAAAGGAAAGGTTTGCAGATAATTTAAGGCTGGTTGTGTTTCCTTCCCATAAGTAGGATTCAGAAGAATGGAGGTCAAGAAACTCCCGGTTAACCAAATGTCCTGGCTCCAACTGGAAAGAACTGCCAGTATCAGTCTGCTGCTGAATAAATTCTGACATTGCATGCCTTGAACTGCAAATGCCCTTGTTTGTTGGAATAGTAAACAGCTCCCTAGGGCTGCCCACCAGAGACAGAATGGTTGTTGGTTGGAGAAGCAGTCCTGTTTCCCAAGTGGCATGTTGTTGTGGAAGAGGGAAAGTGGCACATGGGTGCAGAGAATCATGGTCTAGAGAGAACTTAGCATTCACACGAGGAATAGATTCTGATGGTACAGAGTCACCCGGTGATGAGGCAGAAAGTGTGTTTTCTAAGTGGGCACTCTGTTGAGGTGAAATAATGGAGGAAGAATGTAGAGATAGTTCATGTGGAGGGTCTGAAATTGGATTTCCTAAAGTATTTTCTGGGAGGGGAAGAGACAGAGTCAACGAGGTCTTGGACTCAGAAACTGTGGTGGAATCCATACTGGACACAGAAGCAGCACCATCTTCAAGGGTGATCTGAGAAAGCAGGCGACTAATCTTAGCAGTTGTTCCATTATACACATGACAGGAAGAATCTGGACATAGTAGGTGTTGAAAGTGGGAGTGATCATGCAGCTCACCTAGGGGGCTGCAGGAGATAGAAATTTCAATTCTGTTGTAAAGACCAACATTGAAATGAGGTCTGCTGGCCTAGCTGTGATGGAGATACCCAAAGCCTGTATATCTATTCATTTTATGCCACCCACACCTTCCAGAGCTACTATAGCCTCTCTCCATGCTCTTTTGTGTATTTGTCCCATTGACAATTCCTCCCATGACAAGAACAAGCTGTGCAGATTCCCCATGATGTTTTGATCATAGGGAAAATAAAGTCCGGGAAAAGGGGGAAGAATCACCTTTGCACAACAGACAGCAGCTTCCTCCATTCCTGTGTTTGTCTCTGGGTAGTTCTACAACCTGGGTAAGCAGAGGTATTAGTTGAAGGAAAGTAAGGTAGAAACATGATGGTCACACATGAGTCCCTTTAAGGAAAATACTTGAGCTAGTAAAGTCTAAAAGTACCAAGAACAAGTAGACAAGATCAGATTGTCATTAAGAAGGTTAACATGTATGTGGTTTCATGTAAAAAGTACCTTCATGTACTTTGTCACATGTGATGATGCTCAAAACCACCATGTAAAGCACACAAGTCTTAGTTTCCTCAGAGGTATCTAAGCACCCAGGTGTCAAGCATACTGATGATATCAGGAGGCAAGCACTTGTGCCCCCAAAAGCCAACCAAACAACCCCTTCCAAAAAACATTCATTGTCCTCCCTGGACATGTTCAGTGCTCATTGCATTTGTAGCACCCATTGTCCAGATGGCACCTGGAGCTTCTTGCCTACAGTAGAGCAGAGAATCAACTCCAGAATGTCTCCCATGTTGTCTTTCTGTGAGTCTCTCTTTTGAGGACTATTTCCTGAGACTGTGTCTAGGAACTTTACGTCTTCAGATCATAGACCTAGTACCTTATAGAAATGACAGGATGGGAAACTGGGAAGAAGATGCTCAACAGATAGGAACCTACCTTTAAATGATCTCTTCCTTCCTTTCTTAGCTGTGCTCTGCCACTATGGACATAGAAAAATGAACAAGGCATTATAATTTTTTTCTGCTGTTTCTCTTCTGAAGAAACCCAGACTTCATAAACCAAGAATATTATGATATGTATCCAATGAATGAAATTTAGTCCTCCCTTGAGTTAACTTTCAGAGGTGACCAGACATTTTGTCTTGCCTTATTTGGGAAATTAAAGAAAAATTTTGTCTGTAAGAGCCACATTTGGGATTATCAGTCAAAGATTTGAGGCCAGCAGCAACATCTGTGCTCTCTTTGAGACTCCTTTGTCCTCTGGGACAAAGTTTCAGGTTCTGCTCAGGGGCTCCACTCAGCCAGCACTGCTTTCTTGAGCAGCCCAACTTGGAGGGTAGTTGGGTGAATGTACATGCAGGATGAGAATGGAGCCTGGGACTGAGCACTGGGCGAAGCTATTCTCCTTCAGAGTATTCACCATCTAGAACTAATCTTTTGAGACCAAGAATCAGTATTCTTATACCTTTTTGCTCTAAAACTCTTATCCATACCCAGAGTAGTAGACTGAAGATGTTGATGAAAACTTTGGTCCTGTTTTCCTCTTCTGGCAAGACTAATGCCCTAGGAAATCAGTGTTCTTTACTCCCTCCAGTATCCCATCTCAGGCAGGGCTCTGGCAGATAGCCAAACTCATATAGCAACTCATTTGGCATTGTAGCATACCAATAAGGGATGTTTCATGGGGTTCACCATACATCCTCACCTTTTGATGTCCTGACTTTTCCAAGGTGGTGGTAAGAATGGTTTCAATATCAAATACCATAGGTATAGAAGAATAAACCCCACTCCACTCAGAAAGATATAATTGGGGTCAGTATCCAAAAAAGCCGATTCAAAGTCTAACCATATTTTAATATATCTATTTGCAAAAGAGAAGATGTTCTCCATAGACTAAATCACATGGATGCCTAAGACATCTGAGTTCTGAGGTTGCATGGGACTCGCCTTAGGCCCAGGTATACATCACAGAGCAGGGGAGAGTCATAGAGGGTTTGTGAGGCTAGAGAGAAAGGTGAGCCCTCAGTTCCTCCTTCTCCTTTCTCCAAGCCACACCAGTGACCTCTGTTTGAAACTGCTGCTCCATTTTCCATTCCCCCTTACCTCACTTCGTGTTCTTCAGGGAACTCTCTTTTTTGTTCCCTCTGTGATCTGGTTGCCAACCCATTCCTCTTTAGTTTTGGGATACTCTTGACTTGGACTCAGTCAATTCTCCTGCCAAGAGAGCCTGACATGATACCTGGAAATGCCTTGGGACAGATATTTAGTCTCAGTAGCACAAATGTCCTCTCTCTTATACAGTGGTTCTCAACCTGTTGGTAGAGACACCTTTGGGGGGGTTCAAATGACCATTTCATGGGGGTTGCACATCAGGTATTTCTTTTCCATGCATTTACATTTGTGAATATCCCATAACAATCTTTGTTTCATTCAACCTGCAGTGTGTTTAGTCAGAGGGACTGAGTGAATCACAAAACTAGCATAAATGAAAAAATGAGTATACAAGTTAACAACTTCAAGCCTTCTGGGTTCAAGGGCTATTTCGTTTACTTTTCTGATGCCACAGAAGCTTTAGATGGACCAAGATTTGAATATGCTCCATAGCGCGCGCACACACACATACACACACACACACACACACACACACACACACACACACACCCCACTACACATTTTAGCAAGTCCCTGTGGTAATTTCCCATCTAAAAAGAATGAGTCTTTTTTTCTGTCAGTGTCTAGTTATTGTGATAGTTCCTCCAACTGAGCCTAAAATTGACTGTCCTAGACCATCAATTTCTTTCTAAGTGTTATGTGTTTTGCTTAAAGCAAGCTTAATTGACAAGGATAATTTCTAGATCTGTGCAGTATCAAAGCCTTAGTGTAGAAATTGTAATTGAGGAAACTTAATTGTTTACACATGTGAGATATGCAACTTTAATCTTCTATGAATGTATTTTGTCATGAAAACTGAGAAGACCTGCTCTGTGTAATAACACTTACTAATATTCAAAATTCTATAGTGTCTCAACAACATATTTTTATACATCTTCCAAGGTTCAAATAGTCCAAAATTCCATATTTCACAGAAAACTACACTTCTTGTCTGCTTTCTGTTCTCTCATCAGCTGTCTTCTGAATCCTGACAGTATCTCATTACTCCCTTAGTCTTGAACCCCTGCCTTTGACATTGTGACATCCCCTTCTTACTTGATCTCTTGTGATATTGTACAATCTCCAAACCAGGCAGAGTCAGTCACAGAAGCAAGTAACCTTGCCTTGAAGAAAACTATGCCTCTTTGTAGCATCAGACAAATTTTCATGTCCCACATAGTTATATCTAGAGCCTAGGATGCATGTATACCTGTAATTCACAAACTCTACCCTTGGGCACATGATTAGTCCAGATTACTAATGCATAGGAAAAGGCTAGGGAGGCTGCAGGGAAGGGTGGCACCCCTGTAACTTCTATGAGAAGTTCCTTTAACATAACGACTTCCTAACCTTGAAGTAGTCCATGAACATTCAGCCTCCACTAGCTTATAATGTCTTTACTACCCAAAAAGAGTGGTGTATGTGTGTGTGTTTCTGTATCTGCTGTCTTTCCCTAACCCCTGGCTCCTTGTACGTTCTGTGGCATTTGTGTTTTGTTTATTTGCTTTTTTTTTTTTTTTTTTTTTTTTTGGTTTTTCGAGACAGGGTTTCTCTGTAGCTTTGGAGCCTGTCCTGGAACTAGCTCTTGTAGACCAGACTGGCCTTGAACTCACAAAGACCCGCCTGCCTCTGCCTCTGCCTCTGGCAGGCGCCACCACTGCCCAGCTTGTTTATTTGCTTTTTAACACAAGATAGCCCTCTAGCCCAAACTAAGCTGGGACTTACTACATAGCCCCAGGTTGCTCTTGACCTTGTAAGAAATCCCTTTGTGTCAGCTTTTTGAGTGCCGGGAGTTACACGTATGCACCGCCATACTCAGTTTTTCAGCAGACTTTTGCTTTAGTTTTGGTTTGTAGGCAGGTTGGTGACAGGGCCTCATGTGAAGTAGGATGTCCCCAAACTCACTCTGTAGCTGAGAATGAGCTTGAAATCGGGAACCTCCTGCTACCTTTCAAGTGCTGTGCCAACATAGCAGCTATCTTGGCAGTTTTGAGGACAATTTCTTATCCTACTTCTGTGTTTCCAAAGCTGTTCCTTTTGTTATTGAAGTAATAATAGGTTTTGATAGGAATAGTTTATCTTTTTTTCTTAAGGCAATCCAAAAAGGATTATTTAGATGCCTCAAACATTTCATTTTCAGGTTAATATTGTTAGAAACAAACAATAACATTTAGAAAGGGACTAGTTTATTGTTATTAAAATGAGTGTCCCTAACACCCTATCCTGTCTATCACTCAAGTGATGTAAGCCTGATCATAGGCAGTGCTCACCCTTATCTGTGCTTCTCTGCCTTACTCTCACCAGAGAAGTTCTCAAGGTATTTATCTTGCTATGTACTTAAGTTTTCCCAACTAATAGTGAACCTTGTAACTTGATCAGTAACATACAATTAAAAACAAAGAGCTTCTAAGTATGAAACATGGACACCCATTTTCTAGGTAGGTACAAGGCAAGCTGCTTTGTATTAGCCCATTTTGTGATCAATGAGGACTCATGTAAGAAAGTAACAACAGCAGGGTCCAAGTATCTGAGTAAGGGGGTGTCACCTAGAAGCATATTCTTCTCCAGATCTAGTTTCACCAAATAAGAGGTTCATGTTCATGGTGCAATATTTCTTTTTCTTTTTATACTCAAATCCTCTGTGATACACCCCTCAGTAATCACTTCCTGGTGATCAAGATGGTTGTTATTGGATGCCATATTTTTGAGTTTTCTACAGCAGAGGTAGAAAACACATCAGAAGTTTTTCCTGGATGCTCTCCATTTATTCCTGCAAGCACCTCTTGGAAACCAGTTTTCCCATAGTTCAAAGAGCCATACACTACTACTAAGATTGTCACAGTGACCTTGTGACAATCTTAGAACTCAAGACCATTACCAACTTCTGGCACCTTTGTGTGACATCATGAAAATGGCTACTATATCCGATCTCAAATTTATTTTTTCAGACAAGAGGCAGTTTGATATATTTTTATATCTTCTCTTTGCCTTGGTTTTGCTGTCTCCAAGAACTTCTTATTTCTGTGTACCTTTTAACTTTGAGACAATTGTGTGGAATTCATCTTCTCCAAGTTTTGCAGGGTCACATGCCTCAGGCTACTGAACTCTTCTGTCTTGTACTATGAGGATTTTCATAGGGTCATTCCTGAATTCGGAAAAGGTCTTTAGTGGAGATTTAAAGCCCTTTGTTATTACTCAGCTTCTCCAGGAGGGCACTGTGGCTGAGCTCTGGTTACAGAGATGACATAGCACCTAATGATGTACCTCACCTGCTACAGATAAACTTCCTACCATTGAAAACTTAGCTAAGGACATGGCAGTGTGAAGGGCTCTTCCAGTGGTCTCAGCTCTGAAACTGGCCCTTGGCCTAGATGGATAATGACCTTCCTTCCTTCACCTCAGGTCTTCTAACCTTAAAAAGAAAGAATATTCTGACTAGTGTTTTAACCTTGATAAGCCTTGCTGATATGAGTTACACAAAATAAATGAGCTGCAAAGCAACAGATACCATATAATTCCCGTATGTAAAACTCAAAGAAAGAGAGAAAACTGAAAATGGAATTCTTGTTGCCAGGCGTTGGAAAGGAAGAAATGGGGACCTATTGTTTACTGGAACAGAATTTATTTTGCAAAATGATAAGGTTTTGGAGCTCAGTGTATTACAATGGGAACATACGTAATACTGAACTGTTAACTTAGAATTGAATGGTAAATTTAAAATTCTTTGTAGATGACCCCTGAAAACTTTCTCTCTCTCTCCTCTCTCTCTCTCTCTCTCTCTCTCTCTCTCTCTCTCTGTGTGTGTGTGTGTGTGTGTGGTATATGTTCACTTAAAGATAGAATTTCTCATTAAACCTAGTTCTAATATGGCAGCCAATTAGTCTCAATGATCCTCCTGTCTCAATCACCTACAGTGTTAGGGTTGTAGGCATGTGTGCGACCACACCCAACATTTTATGTGGATACTGGGGTTTTGAACTCAGTCCTCATGCTCAAGCAGTAAGTATTTTTACCTGTGGAGTGATCCTTCAAGTCCCATTACAGTCTATCACAGTATTTTTGTGTTGGTTGGGACTACATGTCTATTTCTTTTCTATTACTATAACTCTTCAATTACTGAAAATTTATGATGTCTTAAATCTGGACAATTGACATTTTCTTTTTATTGTGTATATAGTATTCTGCCTGCATGCATGTCTACAAACCAGAAGGGAGCACTATATCTCATTACAGATGGTTGTAAGCCACCAAGTGGTTGCTGGGAATTGAATTCAGGACCTTTAGAAAAGCAGGCAGTGCTCTTAACCACTGAGCCATCTCTCCAGCCCAGCATTTCTTTTTTAGTTCAGGGAATGTGTAACATAGATGGAAATCTAGAAGTAAAACCACTAATATTTGAAATACATTCTTAAATAAACACAGCAGAGTACATCTCCTAAACTGTATGTCAAGTCAAATGGTTCCATGCTGCTAAGGGCCCCTTCTGTATGTAAATTGTCAAGCTACTGATAGGGGAAGTAGAATGAGATTTCCAATCAAAGATGACACCTTCAAAGGGTATGCTGTCTTCAATCTAAGCATTAGTTTGGCACCCACTTCATGCTCTTAATGTCTTCCTGAGTGGTTCGAGAATGTATTGTGTCAAGAATCAAATTTTTATACAAGATTCAGCTCAGTCCAGTTTATTGGCATTTTGCCCTTATCCATTTAAACCTACCTGCTATTTTTCTTTCACTTCATTTCTCCTTCTTGAATAAGTCCATTTTCTGGGCTTTTGGGATTGAGGTCTTAAGCTAACCTATATATTTGGGGCTGCAGCAAAATCTGAGATGCTATATACTATATTCTAAAAGAAATTAACAATAAACTGTAATGTTTTCATCAAGATAAGGATGACATGAAGTAACAAAAATGCTTTCATATAAATCAAAGATGAAAGAGGAATAAATTATTGCTATTATAATAGTAGTAGTAGTAGTACTACCTGCATGGAAATTGGTGCATAAAATATAGATTGAACACCGGTTCTGTGATATTAGGGAGTCCCACGAACTCTCTCAACTCTGTCTTTCCATTGGAGGCCCTGGCATTTGCTAATTTAATACAAAATTATTTAATAATACTTGTTAAGCACAGAGTATGGATGGTTATGTGTGAATACCACAAAAGATATAGAGGCCACTGGAAAGGGATTTTGCAGGGATTATATGAGTTGGGAATCTAAAGACAAGGAACAGGGTAGTAAAGTCAAAGAATGGGAAATAATCAAGAAGAAACAGCAGAACATTCTGGCTAATCCAGGCCTACTAGACATTACCTGGAGTATGGATGAAGATAAGGTATCTGGTGAAATCCTGAGGGTTGGGGTTCCTGCTAAACTGACTAAAAAGGAAATGTAGAATGGCCTGGAATTTTCAGGAATCTATTATTTGGTAAGTCAAGCTATCCTTTTCAGCACCAAATAATAGTAAAAGCTGATAGCCTATAGGCAGCACTTGTATAGCTCTCTAGAGTTATTTGATGAGATTAAATCGGCTATTTTCTATTAAATTTAAATTTTTAAAATTTTCAAGTTTAAAAAAAATTCATATTTTCTAAGCTCAGAAAATTTTATTCATTTGAAACAGAGTACAATAAAATACAGAATCAATTTGAATACTGACTCCACAGGTATATTCTCCCATCAAATCAATTAATGTCTTTGAATTTATTTTTTCTAAAAAGTTAAGATATGAACAACAACCCCTGAATATTTTTTGACAGAAGCTAATCCTAAGTTTACATATAAGCTTCCATTGTATTACCAGGTACAAAGTGAGGTCTTAATGCTCTGCTTCTCTCTCTCTCTCTCTTACATTTTTTTAAAAAAGAAAACAAACTCTCTTTTTTCATTTTACATACCAATCCCATTTCCCACTCCCTTCCCTCCTCCTGTTCCCTCCACCTTTCTCCCACCCCACCCCCATCCACTCCTCAGAGAGGTAAGGCACATTGCTTTGAGAAAGGACCAAGGCCCTCCCCACTCTATCTAGGCTGAGCAAGGTATCCATCCAAAGAGAATGGGTTCCAAAAATGCCAGTACAAGCAGTAGGGATAAATCCTGGTGCCACTGCCAGTGGCCCCACAGTCTGCCCCAGACATACAACTGTCATCCACTTCCTGGGAATTTCTCCAGTGCCAGGTTTCTTGCTAGCCCTATAATGGCTCCCTCAATCAAAATATGTCATCCTTGCTCTCATCTCTGTCCTTCTTCCATCTTGACTATCCCATTACACATTATAGTAGTACTCAGTGGTTTAAAAACAATGACATCTTGAAATTTGCATGCAAATGGATGGAACTAGAAAAAAACCACCCTGAATGTGCTGTAGGACAATGGTCTTGTACTTTGTAAATATTTGTCATTTGTATTTTAATAAGATGCTGGATTGGCCAATAGCCAGAAATCCACAAGGATGACCCCAGCTAAGACCCTAAGCAATAGAGGAGAGGGTACCTGAACTGGCCTTGCCCTGTAGTCAGATTGATGAATATCTTAAATGTCACCATAGAACCTTCATCAGTACTGATGGAGACAGGGGTATAGACCCACAGCAGAGCACTGGGTTGAGCTCCCAAAGTCCAGTTGAAGAGTGAAAAAAGTGAGAATATGAGCAAAGAGGTCAAGATCATGATGGGGATAGTTTACCTGAGCTAATTGGGAGCTCACCAGCTCCAGCCGGACAGGGAAGGAAGCAGCACAGGACCAAACTAGTCCCTCTGAATGTGGGTGACCATTGTGTGTCTGGGGCAGACTGTGGGGCAACTGGCAGTGGCATCAGAATTTATCCCTACTGCTTGTACTGGCTTTTTAGAACCCACTCTCTTTGGAGGGATACCTTGCTCAGCCTAAGTATAGTGAGGAGGAACTTGGTCCTGTCTCTAAGCAATGTGCTATACTTTGTTGACTCCCCATGTGAAGTAGAGAGACCAATTGTACATTCCCGGCTGCCCAGAATTAATTAATTAATTAATACAAAAACTTTATTAATTAAACCACTGCTTGGCCTATTAGCTCTAGCTTCTTATTGACTAGCTTTTACATCTTAATTTAACCCATTTCTATTAATCTGTGTATTGCCACATAACTGTGGCTTACCTAGGCAAGGCTCTGGCCCATCTGTACTGAGTAGCTACATGGCATCTCCTTGACTCCACCTTCTTTCTCCCAGCATTCAGTTTAGTTTCCCCCACCTAGCTCTATTCTGCCCTGCTATAGGCCCAAAGCAGTTTCCTTATTAACCAATGGCAATCACAGCATACAGAGGGAATCCCACATCACCCATGGGAAGCCTTACCCTCTCTGAAGAGTGGATGAGGAGGGGAGGGAGTGGGAACTGGGATTGGTATGAAAAATGAGAAAAGATAGTTTTTTTAAAAAATAAAATAAAAAAAGATTAACCTAAAAAAAATAGTTGCTGTGGTCATGGTATCATCACAGCAATTGAAGAAACCCTAACTAAGACAGGCAGTAAATAGACTACCACTGCTTATTGCTATGCATCAGATCCTGGATAGCAACTGAATCCAGAGATAACAGGACTGAAGGCACTCTCTAAAAGGTATCCTCTGTTAATAAGCCCACACCATGTTTTGCATGTGTACTGCTATTTTCCTTAGAGTTCCCTTACCTTCTGTAATACCTGGGCCTAAGGTATGCTAAAATCTCTTTTTAATGAGTAATAAGTTTTCTATTCTAAAATGTCATGGCTTATAGTGCTCCTTTTTGCCCCCAGCGTCCTTAAATTCAAATTTATCTTTCTAATTTGAGTATTTTCCATCCTCTGCTCTGAGGATGTGATAGGCCACTTGGAAACTCACCCCACATTCTATTCATGATTTATCTCCCTGTTCTTTTTGAAAATACTTTTGTTTACTTATTGAATCAGTCCTCAAATTTTCTGTTGTACTTTCTATACTTTCTCAATTTTGCTTCCAGGCCTTCAATTATGAGTTTGTACAATTTTATTCTTATTCTTTTCAAAATGAACTTTAAAAAATAAGTATTCAGTTATTGTTTCAAGGATACAAAACCTTCTCTGATCTGAGCAGTTTGCAAGAGGTCCTTTTGCTTTTTATTTTATACAAAGTGGACTACTTTTGCTGGCTGAACTCACAGGAATCCTCACTGAGGGTCAGGGTTGGCACACTGTCAACCAACAAATTAATTGCTATGAATAACTCCTGCTGGACACTCCCACTCGGCTGCCTCCTCTCTTACTACTATTGATAAAATCTGGTCAGCTATCCTTCTCTTCTGGGTATTAGACCCTGCTGAATTTCTCTTTCCTAGTTATACCATTCCACACACTGCTGAGAATCAGACTCTGCTGGATATCACCCAGCAGCCCTGCTTGTACTGATATGTATCAAGTCTCTCACAGATGCCCAGCATTCTGCAAGTTAGAAATAATTCATGGTCCTCCTTCCATCATTCCATACAGACTGCAGTTTATCAAGCCCTCTTGGACAGTCCCTTTCCTCATGTACACTGCTAGACATAAGAACTTACTACAAGTTGTCACTCTCCTCCAATCTTTATTTCTTTTTATATTTAAATATTTTTTCCATTTATTTTACATACCAACCACAGTTGGTACCCTCTTTCGCTCCCCTCCTCTGTCTCCATTCAGAAAAAGGGCAGGCCTCCCATGGGCTTAAGCAAAGCATGGCAAATCCAGTTGAGGCAGGACCAAGCTCCTCCCCTCATGTCAAGGTCCTTTACTTCTAAAAAACATACACTCATAGATTACAGGACCTGATGAATATCCCTACCACATTTCCACTGCAAAAAAGACTTTTGTATGAGCAGTAGCTACTGGACACCCTTCCAAAACACATGGTTAAGCTCAAAGAGGGGTCCAGGAAGACCTGATACCCAGCAGTGTGTGCATTGGCAGCAAGGGGGCAGCAGCTAGTGTCCAGCAAAGCCTGAGACCTAATAGTGTATATGACGCATCAGATAGGGTTCAACCCTACAGATCCTGCTGCTTAGCTGTTTTCTTTGATCAATACGTTTATTTCCTCTATAGTATCTTCAGCATCTGTGATTCTTTCTTCTATCTCTTGTATTCTGTTCGTTATACTTGTCTCTCTAGTTCCTGTTCATTTACCCAGATTTTCCATATCCAGCCATCCCTCGGTTTGTGTTTTCTTCATTGCCTCCATTTCAGTTTTCAAGTCTTGAACTGTTTCCATTACCTGTTTGATTGCTTTATCTTGGTTTTCTTGGATATCGTTGAGGGATTTATCCATTTCTTCTAACTTTTTGTTAGTCTTTTCATCCATTTCTTTAAGGGAGTTTTTCACATCCTGTTTAATGGTCTCTATCACTTTCATAATGTTATGTTTAAAGTCGATTTCTTCTACTTCTTCTGGATTAGGGTGTTCAAGTCTTCCTGTTGCATGTTCACTGGAATCTGGTGTTATCATGTTGCTTTTCAGGTTGTTGGGTGAATTCTTGGATTGGCGCCTGCCCATCTCTTCCTTCAAATGCAGTCACGAGAGTCTTGGCAGCTTGGTCCAATCTTTGCTGTGGCTAACTGTGTAGTTGGGGGTTTTTCTTGGTCTACCCTCTCTTAGGTCCCCTTAGCACTGGAGTTGGCTCTCAGATCCCCTCCACTCTGAAGTAGGCTGTAGTGGTGGATCTAAGGACCCCACAGATGGAAAGGAGTGCTTGGGGGCAAGATGGGATGGGATAAATAGAGAAAGCCAGTAGCCAGGGAGAAGCCCTGCTGAATGGCCAGAAAGTTTAGGGGATTGGAGGGTGCCTGTACTCCATTCCCAGGGCATCCACCCGGCTGGGCGGGCACACACTTAACCCTCCAGATGGATCTCCTGGTTTAGGAGCAGGGCCTCTTGCTGGCCAAAGACCTCACAGACAAAAGGCTGGGCTAGGTAGGTGCAGGCTCGATGGAACAAAGAAACCCCTGCAGCAGTAGCACTCACCATTGTGTCCCCAGACCCTCAGTCCTGAAGCAGGCTGTATTGGGGGATCCTAGGACCCTGCAGATGGAAAGGGGTGCTTGGGAGCAAGCTGGGATGGAATAAATAGAGAAAGCCAGTACTGGGGAAGAAGCCCCACTGAATGGCCATAAAGTTTAGGGGATTGGAGGGTGCCTGTACTCTGTACCCAGGGTGTCTGGCCAGCCAGGCAGGCACACACTTACCCCTCTGGATGGATCTCCTCTGCATCCCCTTGTCATCTTTTATATCACATACACTGTTAAGTGTCAGGCCCTCTTGAATATCACCCAACTACTGCTTCACCAAGTGTGGTCACCCAGCAGTGGCTAGGGATCAAGTGCATATGGAACTTTGATGATAGGGCAAAGCAGTGTCTAGAAAGTCCTGAAACCTAGCTGTATATGTGGGATGGCAGCTTTAGGGGAGTAGAGGAATCCAGTAGGGTCTGGAATTTATCATTTTACATGGGAAGAAGTGAAGCATCCAGCTGGAACTAATACATAGCAGTATAAGTGAGGGATCAGACTAAGGTTTAATAACAACTATATGTGGGTTGGCTGTGAGAGTTGGAGGGTATCTTATAGGGTTTTATATCTAGTGTTGTATGTGAGGCATTGACTCAGGGACTTGGCTGGAATGTCTAATATGTAGAAGTTTATATAGGGAAGCAGCAGGTGTGTATGTCTGACATAGTTTGAAAACTAGCAGTGTATGTGGTGTGACAATGAAGGTATTGTCGAGGTCCAGCCTCAACAAGTTTGTATGTTCCAGAGTAGGGTCATGTGGATTAGACAGAGATACAAAAGTAATACAGAGACATAGGATAGTACCGAGAAGGCAACTCAGTGAATACTAAATAATGAATCCGCCTGTGTTTATTTTCTGTATGCTTATATACCCCAATCCAAAGGGGGTAAAGAAGGCAAAAGACTGCTTTAACATGACACAAAGGACAACCAGAACAATTACTTGCTTCAATACTTGAGTCATCGAGTCACTATTTCCTGAGTTAAGCATTCTGATATTTTGGACAGGATATGCAGTGAATACACCTTAGACCAAGTATCCTGTAGGCAGCCACTTCCTGGGTCAAACCTCCTGTTTTAAAATGAAGGAGCAGGAATACACTTGAATTCTCTGACCTTTGGTCAAAGTGGAGGGGATCCACCTAAATGTTGAAAACACCAAGTAACTACACTCTAGGCCAGGATATCTTGTTTGTGGCCACACCTGTTGTCAACAACTTTGAAAGACAAAAAATAAGCTCAAAGTCTCTGACCTTTAGTCAAGGTTAAACAGGTCTTACATCTATGGGCCCCCACAAGGTATAGGGTTTGTCCAGCAGGGCCTGCTCCCTAGCAGAATATGTACGGTGTTGGTAGTTGGTCATTAGGTTGTAATAACAAGAATTTTATTAGACATGGAAATTTAGGAGGTTCTGGCATAGCTAAAGCATAACAGTGTATTTATAAACAGAAATTGGGGGCATGTATGCATAGAACATGTTTACCAGGACTTGAAACCTGACACACTCTAGAGGGTTAGGGAGAAGGGATCCAGTTAGGACCTAATTCATAGTAGGATATGTTGGGCTGCAAAGAGGTGTATGTCTATCTTGATCTGGTATCTAGCAGCATATATGGCTCACCAGGACATGATTCCTAGAAATTTATATGATCTAGATATTCTTTCTCATGTAAGATACCTCACACACTCTGCTAATTTTCATTCCATGTTGGACATGACCCATTCTGGTATTGCATATAAATTTCTAGATATCAGGTCCTGATGGACACCTCTCCAAAGCTGCTGCAGAATATTCAACTCTATGTATCAGACCTTGCCAGAAAACCCCATACCTCTATAGCCAGTAGAAATACACTACTAATTATGAGACCCTGTTGGGCGCTCTGTCCCCTAGCAAAGATCCCCCCCAACACTACTAGGTTCAGACCTCTGTAGACAAATCCCCATTTGACATAACATATACACTGCAAGATATGAGATCCAGATGGGCATCCCTACCACCAGCAATGCTTCACACACACACACACTGCTATAATAGATAGTCATCATCATCTGCCACCCGACTTATGCTACTAGTTTTCAAACCCTGTTGCTTCCTGTTTTTTCCAGATACAAAATTCTAGGTGTCAGCCTTCATTGGTAATACCTCCACCTGCTGCAAATACCCATAAAGCACTATATATCAAAGCCAGCTGGACCCATACTCCTATCCCACATATAGTACTGTTGGCTATTTCAAACATACTCCCATTGTTGCCCAGCATATACTAATATTTATCAGGCCATGTTGGATATTACTGATGCCGTCCTACATATTCTCCATATTAAGAACTAATAGACACTTCACACCTCTAGTCCCTGAGATATGCTGGCTAGCCACTCATACCATTGAAGTCCCAGGCTCTACTAGATATTTATCCTTCTATGTAGCTTTACATGTGCTGCTATGTAGCAGGTTTAACAGGAGCTCACCTAAACACCCCACAAAAGTCCTAGGTATCAGGCCATTTTGGACACATTATCTCCTTTCCACTTGCCATCCTAAATACACTACTCTCATTTAGGCCGTGCTGAACACCCCATTGCTGCCTTTCCATATAAACTTCTTTGTATCAAGCCTTGCTGTATAATCACCATCCAAGGCTACAGCCATACATTCAGTGCTAGGCATGAGACCATACTAGACAGCACTGCAAGAACATCAGGAGCTACCCCACATAGACACCACCTACTCCATCTCCACTGCCACCACATGTACATTGCTGAAAGCACCAGGCCCTGTTGGGCACCTCTCACCAATACATCTGTTCAACATATGCTTGAAGTTTTAAAGCCTCATATTTTCCCTTCTTTATAATGGAGCCAATGCCAAGCCAAGAAAAGGCCCAGAAACTTGTCTTCTGCTACAGGTCATTACTTAGTGGGTTCAATAAGTAAACCTTCAACAGTGAGAACCCCACAAATTTGCCTTGAATTCATTCAAATGTGGATAAGCACTCTTCATTGAAGGGAACCAAATTTCACCCAGAAGGAACACAGGGACCCTATACTGACCCTTCCACATGACAATCCCAGACTCATAGTAATCTGTTTGTTTATAGGTATATTCCCAAAGGGAGGAGCCTTTGGACATAAAGTAGTCCTATGGCTACTGGTCATGTGTAGGTTACCGTGTCCAGACCTGGTAAAATATCGTTACCTTTACAAAGTGAAACAGTGTCATCTCAACAGATTAACCTAAGAGAAAAACCATGATTCCCTTTTGAGTAGGAACAAGTATAGGAACTCTCTTAAATACCATATGGGAGGAAAAATGATCATGTGCACCTGGAAAAGGAGACTCTGAAGCAAAAGACACGTAGTGGCAGAATGGCCAGATGGTGGGCCAGTCATCACATAGACACATGTGACTATCTTTCTAGGGCTCTGATAAGAAGGGCCGTGTCTGCAGTGAGCTAAAGAGCTGGTGGGCTTAGACACAGAAAATGGAGAACCAGTGAGGGAGGCTGTGCCCTGATTCAATCTTGATGTCCAATGAGTATAACCTACAGGCAGCCTCTCTCCAAAGTTTGTGGATATCACTAGCAATACAGTGACAGAAGTGCTGTTCAGAACCTGCACCTGACCTCAACTGGGGGGGCCCAATATGGTACAGGGGTTGGTACTAGCTCTCAACTTTTTTGCATCATCTAGCAATCTTCTGACTACTGTAGAATTTGGGTGGCGGTGAATAGATCCATGGAACTCTCTCCTCTAGAGGCTATAGGGATGCTTTTATCCAGGGGTCAAAAACTGTCCTTGGGGATGGGCAGTGGCTCTGCACCTGAGACACAGTTTTCCTTTCTCCATGACAAACTTCTCAGGCTAAAGTGTTCATGGCTGCAGTCTTTACTCATATTCCCAGTCCCTTCCTCTTCTGACTCACTGAACCAGCATGTATTGGGGCTGTGTCTCTAGGGCTGAGATATTCAAGGAATGAGGATGATAGATAGAGGAGGCTAAACCAACAGTAGCCAGGGGATACTGAAGGACAAAAGGATGCAGCTCTCACTGGAGATACTGTTGGGCCCCAGGATTTATTCATCTTGAAAAGGATGTCAAGAGGCTGCCCAACACAAAAATCCCACTGTCTGCTAATTATATATTATATTGCTCCTTATGCTTACTCCATGGAGGTCATCTACCAACCTGGTCACACTGGGAGCCTAGGTTTCACAGTCATCATCGACAACTGTAGCATCTTACAGTGAGTGTCTGGTGTGGGACCAAGGCCTCGCCTAAGATTGCTCTTCTAGCTTAGCACAGCTGTGAGCGAAGCTGCTGCCAGACTGGCTTCATGGAAGAAACTGAAGCTCTAAAGGGAAGAAGGGTTTTCTAAAGATAGTGCAGAGGGCTCATAACCTACACCAGGTGAATTCAATTATAATCACTGTAGAGATGGACACCAAGTAAACACCAGCTTGGAGCATGGGTTATTTGGGGACTACATTCTCAATCTGGTTAACCTGTCCTGGGAAAAGTGGGTAGATTGTGATAGTCACTCTGGTAGAAGAACTCTTTCTTCATGTGGGAAGCCCTCTTTTCTTCCCTCAAGCCCTGGCCCAGAAATATGAAGGGAAATATAATAGAGTAAGATAGGATGAGTGTCCTATCAAACATTTGAGGTTACCCCCTAGATGGGACTAATGACCCCCATAGCCTAATATATTTCAGTACTTGGTTCCCCAGTTGGTGGAACTCTCTGGCAAAGATTAGGAAATATGGCTTTGTTGGATGAGATGTGTCACTGGGGGTAGGCTTTGAGCTTTTAAAAGTCCACTCCATCCCAACTAGCCTTTTCTGCCTTGTGCTTGTCTATCAAGATATAAGCTTTCAGCTACTGCTCTAAAGCCATGCCTGCCTGTTTACTTCCAAGCTCCCTGTCATGATCATTATGGACTCTAGCCCTCTGAAATTATAACCTCCATTATAACCTCTTCTAGAAATTGAATTGGTAATGCTGTCTTATCAAAGCAATAGAAAGTAACTAAGACAGGACTAGAAGGGTTTCTAACTCCCAGGCAGCTTTGGGCATCCTTTTACTCATGTTCCCAATATGAGGAAGATAAAATGGAAGACCAGCCCTGAGTTAAATTTCCTGGTGACTGGGATTTCTGGTGGAGAAAACTGTTTGTATACCTCCTCTCTGTGCTAGACAGAGCCTCTTTGCTGGGTATGCAGGCACATTGTCACCTGGACCACCTGCCTGGTTCATGCTGCAGATGTCTCAATCTACACAGGTTGATTTCCCACTCCATGCCTCAGTGTCCATGAAGTTTCATCACTTAAAAATAGAAAGACATAGGAAAGTAACTTTTGGCAACTGAACTATATGGTACTTATTAATTTACAACCCTGCTGTGTCATAGCTTCCTACCTGATTCTTCCCTTCTGAACACCTATTTCCTTTAGTTAACCCTTCTCCACTGCCTCCACTGGTACCATTTCTGTTGTCTATGTCCAGGTCAACTTTCTCAGGCTCCAGATAATAAGGAAGCTGTTTCTTTATCCATCTGAGGTGCAAGTTGCATATTCCATAAATGTGTTTAACTATTCTAAGTCAGTTGCAAAGAACATTAGAAAATTAATTAATTAAAATATAGAAGTATATTTTGGTCCACCACCTACCTCATTTTATGTGACTCCGTTCTCCCATTCCACTGGAGCCACTTTCTTCTGGGAAGCATGGCTTCTCCTTTGGGGAAAGAGGCAGCAACACAGGCTTTGAAAACAATTCACCATTCTCCTCTTTACCCTCTTCCAGCATCGCCTCATGTTGTGGGAAGAGGCTGTGATCACACTCTGGGACTGGGCACTGGCGGAGCGTGGTTCAGATGTTTCACACAGGAAAGACCGCCTTTCCTTGTGATGAGTGCCTGCGGCTGTAACACTTTGAGGTGCCTCCATGGAGCTCATTACAGATGATGTGTCCTGGGGAGATGAGCTGTTTTTCGGGTTGGTTTTACTCTGTGGTGTCATCTGGGCAATATCATTTCTAGAAAGAATATTTTCTGAGGATGTGCTGCCTAAGGCCACCACCTTTGAGGTCATATATCTCTTCTGAATTATGTTTCTCATGAGATGAACAGCTACATGACCACATTCAGAAGCTGCTTTAGGAAAGATGGTTCTCTTCTGTTGACAACACAAGATGTCAGGCATGCTGAGCCTTCTGCTCCCCTCCTTCATTGCAATCTTGTCATTGTCATGAAACGTGTGTTTTTCCAGAAAGGTTTTAGTGGGAAGAGCAGGATCACTCCCTGTGCCATTTAGGGAGAAGCAAGCCATGGGAAGACATGAAGGTGTACTGGCAACACCAAACTGCATAGGTTTAATTTGATGATATATGTTGCTTTTCAAGAATGACTGATGTTTTAGTATTAAATAAGTTGCCATGATGTTATTAAATTTTTTCTTATGTAAAGAGTCTCTAATGTCCTTGGGACTGTAGCCCATGGCTTGCATGGCTGTCACAATATTGAGGTTTGGTTTTGTAGGGAGCATTTCCAAGGAAGATGATAATTTTAAAAGTACTTTACTGTCCTTGAGCCACAGATGTTTCATAATGTCATGTATCTTGGGTCTCTGCTCAGAGTCAATAGTGAACAACTTCACAATGAGGTTGGCAATGTGTTCTGGAAGCTTTGATGGAATGTAGTAACATGGATCTTTCATCTCCACCTTCATGTCTTTATATGTTGTTGCTTTGAATGGAAGGTACCCTGTCACCATGATATATAGTACCACTCCCATGCTCCAGATATCAGGTGTCTTGGGATCGTATTCTTGGCCATTGAAAAGCTCTGGAGCACAGTATGGAAGGGTACCACAGAACACCTTTAATTTCTGCCCCACAGTTACTTTTGTAGCCAGACCAAAATCACACAGCTTGATGCTTCCTTTGCTATCTAACAGTATGTTATCTGGTTTGATGTCCCTGTGTGCAATGTTATTCTCGTGGCAGTACTTAACTGCACATACTATCTGTGTGAAGATGTGTTGGGCCTCCTCTTCCTGCATGGAGCCTACCTCCACTATACGACCTGCCAGGTCACCCCCAGAGGCCAGTTCCATAACTATATAGATATGCTGAGTAGTTTCCATGACATGGAAGAGCTTAATTATATTAGGATGATTCAATAATTTCATGATATCTACCTCATTTGTGATCAAGGAAGCCTTCTTTTTGTCCTTTTCCATAATCTTCAGAGCAACCTGTACCTCTGTACGGAGGTGACAGGCAAGTTTCACTTCAGCAAAGCTGCCTATACCAAGGGTATTGAGGATCATGTAATGATCTGTGGGAACCTCCTCCCCAGAGGAACTTTCCTTCAGGTCCTGGGGCATTGTTACCTCCTCACTCTTCCTGTTACATATTGTCTGTCTCAGTATCAAATCACAATACTAGATTTAAAAAAATTAAAAGTAAGTCTGAGAGAAGTTCATAATCATCAAATTCCTATATAAATAAAAGCAAAAATTCACCTAATGATGTACTCCAAAATCATAGAAACAAAAGAATAAACTAAATCTAAAACAGTGAGTGGCAATACATAGTAATTATCAAAGATGAAATTAATGAAATAGAAACCAAAAGAACCTCACAAAGGATCAAAGAAACAAAGAGCTGGTTATTAAAAAATAAGTAAAATTGACAAACCCTTACTCAAACTAACCAAATGAGAGAAGACACATATTATTAAAAATTAGACATGAATAAAGGTGATGTTACAGCAGTTAACACTAAAATCAAGGACCCTAAGAGAGACATACATGGATCCCCCTGGAAAGGGGAAATAGACAAAATCTCCTGAGGAAATTGGGAATGTAAGGGAGAAGAGGGAGTGTGGAAAGGGAGAAGAGAGGGGAAAGGGAAGTGGGGAGGAGAACATGAGGGAACAGGACAGTCAAGTTGGGGGAAGGACAGATAGGGAGAGCAAGGAAAGAGATATCTTGATAGAGGGAGCCATTATGGGGTTAGCAAAAACATGGCACTAGGGAAATTCCCAGGAATATACTAGGATGACCCCAGACATTAAGCAATAATGGAGAGGGTGCCCGAACCAGCCTTCCCCTGTAATCAGATTGGTGACAACCTTAAATGTCATCATAGAACCTTTATCCAGTAACTGATGGAAGCAGATGCAGAGATCCACAGCTAGCGACTGGGCCAAGCTCCTGAAGTCCAGTCAAAGAGAGGGAGGAGTGATATGAGCAAAGAGGTCAAGACCATGATGAGAAAACCCACAGGAACAGCTGGCCCAAGTTAATGGAACCTCACTGACGCTGGACTAATAGTTGGGGGATCCTGCATAGGACTGAACTAGGTCCTCTGAATGTGGTTGACAGCTGCATGGCATGGACAGTTTGTGAGACCAATGACAGTGGGGCCAGGATTTATTCCTAGCACATGAACTGGCTACTGGGAGCCCATTCCCTATGAAGGGTTACCTTGCCCAGCCTAGATACAGTGGGGAGGGACTTTGTTGACTCCCCATGCGAGGCCTTATTCTCTTGAGGAATGGATGCAGAGTGGAGTGGGGGAAGGTGAGGGGAGTGGGAGGAGAGGAGGGAGGGGAAACCACTGATTGATATGAAAACTAAAAAAGATTGTTTTAAAAAATAAAATATTTTTTAAAAAGTTATGTAAAGTTAAACCTTTAAAATGCAAAAAAGAAGCTCATTAGGGAAAATGGAAAAGGGGGGAGGCTCATTAGGGAAAGGGTTCTTGTTTTGAAATGAAAAAAAGGAGAAATGCTGTGGAATAATGCTCTTGTATCCTGTAAAGATTTGTCACTCATATTGGTTTAATAAAACGCTGATTGGCCAGTAGCCAAGCAAGAAGTACAGGTGGGGTGACCAGGCTAGGAGA
Source organism: Ondatra zibethicus (assembly GCA_004026605.1). Classification (NCBI taxonomy): domain Eukaryota; kingdom Metazoa; phylum Chordata; class Mammalia; order Rodentia; family Cricetidae; genus Ondatra; species Ondatra zibethicus. Next base: position 73,153 of record PVIU01008493.1, read on the forward strand.
ATTCTGGGAAGAGGAAAGGCTCAGTCTGCAGTCACCAGCCAAATGCAGAGGAAGCAAGATGAGAATGCCTCACTGATAAAAGGTGCTAAGCCATGTGGTTAAACATATACAAGAAATATGGGTTAATTTAAGGTAGAAGAGGTAGCTAGAAATATGACAGAGCTTTTGGCTAAGCAGTATTATAATTAATATCATTTTTTGTGTGATTATTTGGGTCTGGGTGACTGGGAAACCCAAATGCAGTCTCTGTTTACAGAAGGGAGGTAAATAGAGAAGAAGGAGGGAGGTAGATAACAATAAAGATCACTGAAAAAAGCCACAATTAATCATACTATTAACTACCTTAAAACCCCTATAATGTACATAATTCAGCATATAAATATGCATGGTTAGTTGTAATAAACTTTTCTCATCTGTGCTGATGGTGTTCCTTTCAAGAACCAAAGACCACCTAACAAAACCCCTAACAACATACATAAAAAGTCCTCTTTTGAGTTGTTGGCCAATGCTGTCTAAAAGAATTCTAAAATACCCAAAATATATAACCTATTGCTGTTGTCCTTGGTTAGCGTCCAGAGGTGGAAGGTAAGGCCATGTTGCTGAAGACACCATGCACTTCAGAAACAGGACTCAGAGGTCTTTGAGCTCAAATTAACCTGAATTCCCCTCCCAAAGAACTAACTTTCATGGTACCAGAAGGTGCCAAGAAAACTTCCAAAGGTAAAGGCAATCAATAGTCCCACCAGCTATGATACCTATGAACTGTATCAATGATCAGCATGGCATGATAACCCTATGGATGCAGTAGTGCCACACACACCTTGGTCATAGTCAATAGTTCCTTAATTGGACTTAAACCCTGCTCAACAAGAAGAATGCCATGTCTGGTATGGGAAACCTAGCTAACTAATCAGTGCTGGTAAAATCATGGTTATTGGAAGAGATCTACAAACACTAAGTTATTAAACAAACATAATTCCTAACAACAAATTACAAATGTGTCCTTTTACCAACAGATAAGTTTAGTCTTCACCCTCATAAAAAAAAATACTTCTCTTTAAAACAGATGGAGACCACCATAGAAACCCACAACCAATCAATATTCAGAGTTGTAGAGCCCAATCTCAATGGATACATCCACAAAAACTCAGACAACATTGTGGAAGGGGCAAAGGGTGGGAGGTGGAAAGATTGTTAGAGCCAGAGGATCAGGGAGTTTGCTGTCAAATTGTGTCTTGTAGTAACAACAGAAGCTCAGAAAGCTATACCCATAAAGTCTCATCAACATAAGAGTACAAACGTGAGCTGAACAAGAATGCCAATGAACATGCCAAACTGCAATGAGAAAAGCCCATGAGGCCTCAACCCTACAGAAATAACTGAGTGAATTTGGGAGTGAAAGAGGTAGCCCACTGGTTATCCAGTGCCCAATGGTCAGCCATGAAAACACACATACACGTAATATATTATATGGATTCAACAGGTATTTTGGGATATATTATATGCAAATACATATGTGCATGCAAAAACAACTGACAGAAAAAAAAGAAGTCATAAATTTGAAGAAGTGTGGGATGGGATATATGGGGGACTTTGAAAGGGAAGGGAGAAATGTTGAGATTAAAATACAATTCTCCCAAAAAAGATCATTATGGAGTATTTTGAAAAAAAGTTTAGTCAACTATAATATCTGGAAGAAATATACCAATTCCTAGAATCATACAACCTACCCAAATTTAGATAAGAAAAACAAAATCATGTAAATAGATAAAATAACTAGGCACAACATTGAAATATTAATGGAAAAATCTGCCATAAAGAAAAGTCCAGGAACATACAGACCAGCAGATAAATTCTACCAGAACATTAAAAAAAAGAATTAACATCAATGCGTCACAGATTATTCCATAAGACAGAAGGGAAGGAACACTCCCAAATTCATTCTACAAAGTCAATATTACTCTGATACCAAAACCAAATGAAAACATTATAAGCAGAAAATATTATAATTTCCTTGATGAACATAGATGTGAAATCCTAAATGAAAGCACTTACTACATCACAATTCAACAATTCATTTAAAAGGCCATTGAAGCAGAATTAATAAAATCTCAGAGACAGAAATTGGGGTTCAACATAAAGTTCCAAAAAGCAGAGAAGCCAGCCACTGGCTCTTACCTCAACCTCAGTCCAAAATGGCAATCCTGCCTCCAGGCATCTCAGAATGAGACTGTGAGTGAGAACTGTCTCCTCCCATTTTATAATCCTCTCTAGGGTTGGGACAAAGGCATGCACTGCCCAGTTTCTATGGCAACTAGTATGGCTACTGGGGTTAAAGTGTGTGTTACCACTGCCTGGTCTGTAAGGCTGATCAGTGTGGCTGTTTTACTCTCTGTTCTTCAGGTAAACTTTTATTAAAATGCAAATGAAATGCCACTACAGACCATACCCTAGGATCAAGTGCATTCATCCAGGAATGTAAAATTAGTTCCTCATGCACAAACTCACAATACGGCATATAAAAAGAATTTAGGGCAACATAATCAGTCCTAAAGAAACACAGCATTTTGCCATAAAATTAGACAGAACCAGAGATGCTTCAAATGCTCCACAAATATTACTGTTTTCTATAATATTTGGTATCAGTGGATAAGGCAGGGGATCTGAATACAAAAGGGAAACCATCAGAAATATGAAAGAAGTCAGGGATAGCCACCAGACTGTCCACAGAATGCTACATAGGACCTGGGATTAGTTCAAAATTCTGGGCTTTCACAGCATTGTGGTTCTCCATTGAACCTGCTAGTATGAACAGACTTGGACAACCCACAAAACAAAGCTGATTGAAGGACTCATGAAAGAGAGAAGTGCAGTGGCTGATGGCATTGGGCAGAGCTGTACCTGATTGTTAGCCAGAGACCAGCAAACATCTTCATGAATCTGGGGTGCTGCTTACTCCTCTATGCACTGGTGTCCTTGTGGTGAAAGCCCATACAACAAAACTGCAGCTAACTGTCTCAGCAGTTCTCCCCACTTCCAACTGTGAATTCAGATTTATGAGCCCTCATTGGTCACATGCATTAACCAATCACACTGTCCAGGTGGTCTTGGCTCTTCTGATTGGTCAAGTTGAAATCATGTGACTTTTTCCTTGCATACAGAGAAACTACTGGTGGAGATCCTGAAAGAACAGTTAAGAGATTGAGCCTCCTCACGCTCTATGCTTTGTTCCCAGGGATGTGCCTGTTCAGACCTGCCTCCTCCATCACACTGCCTTCTGTCTACAGAATTTATGACAGCACTTCTTTCCCAGGACCCATTTATTTCTAAACAGACTTACTCTTTGAGGATCAGTTTTCATTTGCTCCCAGCAAATCACTAACTTCCACAGTAGTGTTCTTCCCCCCAAGATAGTCTGACACTTGGTCTAAAGAAGACAGAGCAAAAGTCAACATAGATGCTGGAGGCAGCTGGTGGCATGTGGGGGTGAGGCACTACTACAGGAACAGACTACATCCAGGAAATAAGCATATTAGACTATACAGTCTAATTACTCTGGTTGGAAAGATTTTCTGCCCGTATGAAGTTCAGCACTGCTGGTGCTTTGCCTTGCATGGTCCTGGGGTGCCCAATTGTTACCCACATTTAGTCTATCCCTTCCTTCAGGCACCTCAGAGAAAAACTAATGACAACTTGGATCCTGTAGTTGTGCCCATGGTCTTTATCTTCCACCACATTAATACCCTTGCCTATTCAGAGAAGTTGCAACGAACAGAAGATTATTGATTTGATAGTAAACCTATCTCTGCTTTACCCTCAACCTGTTTGTCTCGTTGACTCTGCTGAAGTATATTTCATGCAAATAAATGTATCTCTTATTTATTTTCTGAAAATATTTTATCTAAAATTCTTGAAACTTTATAAAATGACATGACCTTAATAAATATTAGAGTTCCCTTGTACTTTTATTTACAGTTTTTTAATAGTGTTAACATTTTTTATAAAGGTATAGGATAAACAAAACACTGATATTGGTAGGATACACCTGTCTAAATTCAAATTGTATAGGTTTGTTTATACTCAAATGTATGCAAGTATATGCATCTGTGATATATATTATATATATTTATTCAGTCTTCTATCTCATTTTGAAACTATAAAGAAATAAAATCATAAAGTACAGATCTTTGGAGAGTTTACCTTTTCCCCCAGATTAATTTTTATAAGAATTATTCAGGTCAGTGAATATATCATCAATGACTTCTTCTCTTTTGAGTATTTCTTGGTGGTGTGCATGCACCACAACTTATCCACCTACCTGGTAAAGGGCATATTTATATATTGTAATCTGAAGGTATTATAAATACATCTTATCAGAATGTTCATGTATAGAATTTTGTGTGAGCTACAGTTTCATTTCTCAAGATAAATGCTTCAAGTAGTATAGTGACATTTTATTTATGTTTTAATAAAAAAAGTCTTGCCTTAATACGAGAAGGGAAAAGCTAAGCTACTAGAGGTTAGACAGTGGTGGCATACACCTTTAATCCCAAGATTTGGAAGACAGAGGCAGATGGATCTCTGTGAGTTCAAGGCCACCCTGGGCTACACAACATCAATGCAGAAACAAATCCAGATGGTGGTGCCTCATCTTTAATCCCAGTACTAGAGGGAATATAAAAGGGGAGGAGAGAGGGGCTTAGTCTGTTTAGGCTAAGCAGTCTGCTTAGTCTGAAGTTGCTCAGCCTTGGTAGAGGTAAGACTTCTCTAGTAGCTTCTGGTTTTTGGGTTGAACCCCAGTATCTGTCTCTGGGTTTTTATTATTCAAGCTACAAAGTAGTTTCTGGGTCATATAGAAACTGTAGCTTTTTTTCTAATTTTTAAATGTGTAAAATTATTTTGCAGAATGTCTGTCATCTCCATGTTTTAAAATACAGACTTATATTTACCATGTTCACATTTTATGTCATCATATGTTTGAACTTGTCAGATATTTTTAATTTGTATTCTGTATTATTTTGAGGATTCCTTTTTGTTCTCTTATTCTTTTTTATTGAATAACTTATAGTATAATATGTTAATACTTTGCTTATTATTAAAATTTTGTTAGTTATCTTATTAGTGACTGTTCTATGCATTACAATGTACATCATATCATAATGTACTGCACATTCCTCCTAATGTAATTCCAGTATAACTTAAAAGACTCTCTCCCCCGAAGGCTATGTTGATGTCCGTGGTCTGTTCTGCAGCCTGAAGCCAAGTTGATGTCTGAGGGCATCATTGAGCTGGCTCTGCCCCTCACTTGCCACAACATGGTGGCACCAGTGCACCAGTGGAGACTTGGGCTCTGGCAAGCTGGCTCCACCCCTCACCTGTGTGGCCTGGGATAGCTGTCCCCAATGGCATGAGTTCAGGAAATCTGTCCCCACCTATCACCTGGATGAGTCCAAAAGAGTTGGCCCACCCTTGCCACTGATGTAAGGGAGAGCAGGCTAAGGAGGTATGGGCTTGGGAGAGCTGGTAGGCTGACCACTTCAGCTACCAACCAGGCCCAGGTCTATAGCTTTGAACATCTCTCCATCTAAGAGTCTCTGAAGCACATGAAAGGGCTGGCTTGTCTAGCAGTGTTGAATTATCTTGGGTCAAGAAATAACCAGGCTAGCTAAAAGATAAAACAATCATATTTTTATTTATTATAAGGGGCAAACTCACAAAACAGGAACAAGAAGTCCAAGCTCAGCTGTGCTGCGAGGGAACCACACAGAGAGAGTGCACCTGGGCCCCACATTTTTCCATTTTTTCCAGGTCCCAGAAGGCCACACCCTAACTTGATCCCACCTCTTAAAGATAATTGGTTGACAAAGATTTTCCATTACCTCCCCCTTTTGTCTAAATAAGAGCAATCCAAACTCAATACAAAACTATATACAATAGGAACAGGTATCAAGTATAAAATTACAACCATCATAAACAATATTAAGCAAGGAACACATGATAAATGTTTTAATAAACATTCTATTCTAAAGACTCTAAGTCTTGTATTGGAAATTGACTTGGCTAAATCATAAGAGGAAGGTAACTAAGACTATCTAATCTTCAACCCCATCAAAGGCCTGAGAAGGGATATAATATTATGTGAGTAGGCAGGAGGTCAATCAAGCAGTTTCCAAAGTGAGCAGTATATGACATAGACAATTGGCAATCTGAGCAATCACCTAAAGTCTCATTTGCAGTGTTGATGCAACCAACTTTGGCTAAGGCCTAGAGCAACTAGCAGACCATTTTCAGAGGCAGAAAAATTTTCAGAACCATCTTACCCTCTGTTTGCAAGGTTTGGCAGTCCTTTTCCTTGTTTCCTGCTTATCCAGTCTGGATACCATGTACTTTGGTCAGTGATTGGGGCATGGGGAGTTCCTTGACCAAAGGACAACTGTGCCAAGAAGAAAACAAACTCCAAGTGGAGTGCCTTGGGTGCTCAACATTCTCTCAGGGAATAGATTGGTGCTGTCTGGAGCAATCGTGTCTTATGTCAACAGTCATTTAAAGCCATGTTCTACAGATCCTTAAAATGTTTGAAGATTGCCTATCTATGCAGTATACAATCTCTATGTCTCTAAAGAACATAATTAATCTGACTATATGTATAACAAACATGAATAAATATAATACTTAATACCTGTATAACTTAAAGACTAAGACTTCATATCAGAATATTAAATAATTTGTAAGCAAATGTGCAACAAATTGTAACATCAAGGGCCTGCTTGTCAGGGTTTCTGTCTTGCCCAGTTCCCGCAGCCGTTTAGCCCCAAAGAAATTCACACAGAGGTCTCCAGAAGATTATAAACTGATTGGCCCATTGGCTCAGGCTTTGTTTTAGCTCTTATAACTTTTATTAACCCATTATTCTTATCTATGTTAGCCACATGGCTCAGTACCTTCTTCAGCGGGGCAAGTCACATCTTGCGTCTCCCGCGGTCTGGGCAGGACTGTGGAGACAGCTTTCTTCTTCCCAGAATACTCCTGTTCTCATTGCCCCACCTCTACTTCCTGTCTGGTTTTCCCACCTATACTTCCTGCCTGGCTAATGGCTAATCAGTGTTTATTTAAATCATGATTGACAGAATACAGACAATTCTCCCACACTACTTCCCCCTCTTTTTTTTTTTAAACAAAGAAAAATATCCGTAGTCCATTATTTGGGAATGTAGGTGTAGTATTCCAGGCCACTTCCGGCTGGTTGGGGGTGCTGATAATCTTATGGGGACCTAAAGAAAATTTAGAGTTATGAACAGGATCTGACTAGAGTATCCTGTGAGGCTTGATCATCCAGGAAGCATCTTGAATCTGTTCTGAATGTAGAACTCAGACATCTGGGCCATCTGTTCCTACCAAAGATTTCTCAGGTGGTCTTCCTTGATCAAACCTGGCTTTTCTTAACTCAGAATGAATCCACAGCCTCTCATTTCCTGTGGAAACAAAAGCAAAATCTCTTCCCCAAAGTAACATACCTTTTGACTTCAATTTTGAAGTCAAGGTATTTTCAAAATACCTATCTTGGATTAATTCTGAAGCATTTATAAGCAAATATCTTTTAGCAGTTGTTGCTCCTTCCTCAGCATTCAAACAATTCAAAGAGAGCATAATAACATACAGTATACAGATTCTCTGTGTGTTTTCCATCTTTATGCAGCTTTTTTTAAAACTCTATTTCTTTTATTTTTAATTTTTGGCTTTTTGAGACAGGGTTTCTGTGTATCTTTGTCCTGGAACTCACTCTGTAGACCAGGTTGTCCTTGAACTCACAGAGATCCACTTGCCTCTGCCTCACAATTGATGGGATTAAAGGTGTCTACCACCACACCTTGAATTGACAGAAGTCTGTCTGCCTCTGCCTCCCAAGCTTTGGGATTAAAGGCGTGTGCTACCACACCTTGAACTCACAGAGATCTGTCTGCCTCTGCCTCCCAGGCATTGGGATTAAAGGTGTGTACCACCACACCCAACTACTCTCTTTCTTTTTTATTTTAAGGACTTTAATCTTTAACACAGTGTAGACCATTTAGAGGTTTTCTTTGTCTTTGAATCTCTCTTTACTGTATATCTCTCTTTTTCTGACCACATGCCTGGGAGGCAAATGAGGACAATGACCTCAAAATGTAAATAAGGTATAAGTATCTTGATCAGAGGTAAGAGTAATATATAATGCAATATGAAAATATATCCTAAAAGTTGTATCAATATAGAAAATGTCTTAAACAAAGGCAGAAACATGCATGTATACAATCTGACAGAATAACTTTGCATAGGTGTACAAATATTGTAAACAGAATAACAAATATAATTTGAACTTGTATCAATATACAAAAACTATAACAATGTAAATTATCCATAAATAATAGCTCATAAGTATTCAATATATTACCCACTATTATTATTAGTGTGAATAAGTTCACACTAAATTATCTATTATCCCATTTGATTTTTCCTCTTTTTTTTAATCTCTGGGTCTACATAGTTTCTACCCCAACCCTCTACCTTATACAAGTAATAATCAACCCCTAAACAGTGTTCCCAACTTTGAGGATAAACTTTGCTGGGAGAGGGGATGCCATCTTCTGCTGTGGGACAATTGTCTGTACCCTATCACTTGTATTTTAAATAAACATTGATTGGCCGATAGACAGGCAGGAAGTGTAGGTGGGGTGACCACGCAGGAAGTAGAGGTGTGGCAATGAGAATTCTGGGAAGAGGGAAGTTTCAGTCTACATTCATCACCCAGCCGCAGAGGAAGCCAGACACAGAGCAAGCAAGATGTGACTGCCTCGCCAAAAAAGGTACCAAGCCACGTGGTTAACACTGACAAGAATTATGGGCTAGTATAAGTTATAAGAGTTAACAAGAAGCCTGAGATACTAGGCCAATCAGTTTATAATTAGTATAGGTCTGTGCGTTTATTTGGGACTAAATGGATGAAGGACCCAGCAGGACAAACCTCAGCCAACAGTCTTCTAGAATTGCTTCCAACTGTCATGGGGACAATGTACTTTTTATGAGATCCTATAAAAGTAAAGTAATGGTTAAGTTTCAAGAGTACTATCTAGCATAGTTGCAAATGGTTTCCGAGCAGAAAATAGGGTTTTTCCAAAATTCTTATTTGGAGTTCTGGCCAGAACATTGTGAGAAAGTGCACATTTCAGCAGCTGGTACCCTAACAAGTCTTATAGTAGCTCTATCAGCATTATGATCTCATCTCAACCAGGTGTAGTTGTTGCTGTGGGTCCCCATCTTCTTCCTGGAAACTTCAAAGGAAAAGGATCTGTAGGATACGCTATTGTTCATTGTGGAAAACTTAAACATTATTTATATAGACATATAGTCAATGAAAAATATGGTATAGACAAAATAGCCATGAAGAAAGTAAAATTTTTCCTAAAGTCTTTCTTACTTCAGTCCCATACCAGATGGCTCCTGATATGAGACAGAAATTCTGAATTTTTCTTTTAACAACACACTTGAATTTAGAGAAGGACAGAGCCATTGTCCAACTCCAAACCAGCTCTATATATTCACATATATATATTAAATGTATATGTTTTGATCACTTGTCCTCATAAGTCATATTCCTTTTTTCTTGATGATCGTTATTGA